>VDFB02315296.1:482879-575372 GCA_007258455.2 Sequoia sempervirens | reverse complement strand
TGTTGGGTGTTTCAAAATATGCTTTGATATCCTCTGTATGGATTTTCTACATGAGTCTGTGGGGGGATGATTTTGAAATTTTGGAAGGTGGGTCAACTAGGTTGTTGACCTCCTTCCATTGTTTTTTTCTTGCATGGGCCATTGGCTTGGCTTCTCTATGGGTAGGACTGCTTTGAGTGGTTCTAGAGTGGGTATGTATTTGACGACTTTATTGAAGACTTTGTCCTTTGCTGAGAGTTTTATTGATGACTTTGTGGCTACGATCTTTGGTGATTTGACCCCTTCAAAAGGATTTTGGGGATGTTTATTTTCTGTAGGTCTCTTATTGTGAGCTTGTACTACTTGTATGTCCTTGGTTTGTAGGATATCTTTGTTGTTGTAATAAATATGATGGTGATGTTTGGAATGCTCTTCTTGGTGGACTATTTTCAGTCCCTCTAGTTCCCCATTGCTATCCCTTCAGAGCACAACCTCTTTTGGGGGCATCTTGCTATCAATTATGGTTTTGGAATATTAACTATCATTGTAGGTATGGTGATAGTGTGTTTTCTATGTGAGTTCCTTTCTAGGTGATCCCACAATATTGGTTTACAAGTTTTGGCCAAATTGGACACCGAACTAAATTTTTCTAACTAAATCTTCACTTTTGAGCACCTATACTGGCTAAACTATGAGGAATTTGAAGATGATGCAAATTAGTGATTTTTCACATTTTGTCTGTAGATTCTAAATATATATTTTTCAAAATTTTTGGAATCAGATTGCACTTCTTTTTCCATTTCCTTCGAAAACTAGTTTTTCTTCAGTAAACACCATTTTTAAGGAGTGATGCTCACTGTATACAACATAACTTTTTTTCCATGAAGGATAAAATTCTATTTTTTTCAAATTTATATTTGTAACTTCATAGTATCTAGTCTTTCATTTTGGTTTTAGGTGTTTATTCAATATTTTTCCTTAATCAAGTTTCAAATTCAAACCAATTACAGATTTAGGCGTGAACCGTTATACAACATAAATTTTTTGTATGTATCCCGAGTTCAATTTTTGTTGGATTAAGGACATCAATATCTAGTGCATTGATATTTTTCATTTTTTGATAATGCATATTTTTCCACATGTACAAAATAGAGAGCTTGATTTTTATTAACCTATGTTTAATCAAACTAAAAAAAAAAATACATAATAAAACCAAAACATATTAAAATTATATTCATTGGATAGCTCATTCTAAGGACTAGCATCATCCAGTTGGGTTTGTGAAGTATCCTCTATTTTCATCCTCAATTCGAGTTTTGAAAGGAAAAATTCTAGAGATTTTTGGTGTGAGAGGGGGAGAAGGGGGGAAAAGGGGGCTTCTAGCGAACCAAGGTTTGTTAGAACCAAGTGGTTTGCTCGAACCCCCTGGTTCTAGCAAACCCTTTAGGGGGTTCTAGCGAACCCTCCTAGTTCTAGCAAACCCCCTAAAAATTTTTCCATCTGAAAATGCATTTTCCCTTCCTCAATAGAATTGTAAACCAATTTTGTGGGTTTACCCTTCTTTCCATCATATGGATGGCTTTTTGGTGTTTTGTTTGAAGTTCCTTGATGGGTGGTGGCAGGGGATCTACCCTATTTTGACATGCTACAAATTTATTTGGATGTTGTTTTGCTTCTCTTACTTAGGTGGTTTGGGGAGTTTTTGCTTTCTTCCTGGCTCTACAGATTGGGTCTCCTTTAGAGGTAGAGAGGGGATCTGAGGGTGCAAGTGGATGCTCATACTTCTCTAGCGGTGAAGCTTGGACTTGTTGGTAAGGAAGTTCTTTATTCAATTATTTAAGCTTTGGATTGCACTAGTTTTTCTCTGCTCCTATAGGGTGGCTTTTGGTGATTGGTTTCCTCTAATGTTATTGCTTTTGTTTCTTTGTTGTCAATATTTTCTCTCTAGTTTCATGCTCCAATTAAAGGCATGGTTTGTTTGATGTTCCTCCAAGCTCACTACTGGTGAGTCTCACTCTTTTTTCAGTTGTCTCATGTTTTTGTGAGTCACCTTTCTTCTGCCTCTATGGTTGCCTTGTAATGGCTATTGGCCCTTCCAGTCTTATCAATTTAAAACATTAATTTTTTTACTACCAATTTATGCTAACTTGGTGCTAACACTAATATTTAGTTGTTCATACAAATAACTAATACAAATTGGTAATACAAAAATGCTATTCATAATTATCTATATATTAAATATGTATACCTATTGTCCTAGAAAAATAACTTGGGTGCTTACACAATCCTTAATATTTTCTGAAGCTACATGAACTAAGATTAAAAATTATACAAAAAGTTATAGATTCAAACAAATTGAATGTGAGTTGAATAAATAAATTATTGATAGGTTGATTTTTTTTATTTTGTGTAGTTCATTACCTTGATTAAATATTTTATTCATTTATTTTTATTAAGAATTTGTATCATTGCCTATGAATTTATGGCAAGCCTTACATGTTGTCTAATCTTGTAAGTACAATGGTGGATGCGAGTTCAAATAAATGACATAAATGAACTAGTTGTGAGTAAGTTAGATTTACAAGTTGGAATAAAATGTTGGTATTCAGATATGGGCATATCAATCTATAAAAGAATATTAATAGTTTGTGTATGCAATCGTCTTTTATTTATGCCATAATATAACTAGATTTGATAAGTACTCAAGTAGTTGTACATTGTCATATTGCACTAGAAACATTTGAATATTGGCTAACTTGTTGAAATCAACAAGTACAAACTAAATTTTAAATTGTACTATTTTGTATTTGTATTTGTGCATATGAAATCTAATGTTTATGTATTTTGTTTTTAAATATGATATGCAATGGACACATTTGTTCACATAGTCTTAAATATTTATGTAAGTAATTTTATTCTAAAATTAATACATATATGCTAGATAGTTATAATATATTATCTAGAGTAAAAATATATTACATAACATTTAACAAGAAACACACTACATTGGTTGCTATCATTGATTAGTTTATGTATTTAGTGGAGATAAATATTGTGAAATAATAATATTTTTTCAAGGATAATAGAGTTGTAATATGTCTATTAGTGAACTTAAATAGCTCCCAATTAAAGTCATGACAACATGATTTTTGGATTAGCATTGTGCTTTACTATATTGTATTTGGTTTATAGTGGTGATTTGATAGTTGAAATTGTAGTTAAAGTGAAGGTTAGTGGTTATTAGATTGCATAAATAATGCATTATTGTAGTAATTGCAAGTCAATAATAGTAGATGACATAAATTTTTGTTAGTAATTGTTTGTATTAAATCAATAATGATATATTAGATAATAATACATTATTTCAATAAGTGTGAATCCATTTTTGTATACATATAACTAAGCATATTTAGAGCACAATTCTACATAATTAAGAATTTTAGTGAAGGCATAATTATTTTTCATATTAATTTATCCTACCATCTCATAATTATTTTTATATTAATTTATTCTATAGCTCACAATACAAAAGGATTATTATGATGACTATACAAGCAATAACAAAATATTAATAAAGTTGAAATTTGAGCCTTGAATAAATGTTTGAATAAGACTTACATTATTGATATAGTTGAAAAATTATATAATAATTTAATGTATTGAAAATGTAATCAAATTAAATAATAATTTTATTTATGCTTCCCAACATGAACCAATAGAAAAATAGATAATTGAGATTCTCAAAATTATTAAAATAGAAAATTAATCATAGAATATGATTATTGCTCAAGTTTTTTAATCAATATGATAATTGACTAAGTAAATATTAAACAAGAGCTATAAAGGAGCGAAGTTCCTGCCAAAATGTTCAAGAATAGTCCTGTTTTAATGTTCAAGAATAGTCCTGTTTTAATTTGTCATGTTGCTAAGTTTTAGCAACAATGTTGATAATATAATAAGTTTCTAATAATTTTGAAATTTGTCAATTTTTTGGTTTATGTTAAGTTGCAAGTGTTGTAATAAAAATTATTAAAAAAATTATTGGTTCAAATAATTCATATGTTTAGTTTAAATATAAAAATATAGTAATGAAGTAAATGAATTTTGTACTTTTATTTATTTATTTTAATTATTTAATTATATTTTTAAATTTTAATATGTAAAATATCTTAAATTTATTTTCAAATTTCATGAATGCAAACCCTAACTCTAACCCTAATAGAAATCCAAGTCTAACTTTAATTGAACCTTAACCCTACCCTAACATTAAACCTAATCCTAGTTGAACCCTTACCCTAGTGTAACATTAACCCTAACCCTAACCCTAATTATGTGTAACTCTAATTGAACCCTAACCCTAACACCAATTCTAACCTTAATTTTTTTTTTTTTAAGGATAGATTTTAGATGTGCACTTATTACAAAAAAACCTTGATATTAAGCTTATATTTAAGTTGCTATATTTTTGTACAATAAAATCTTGAGTAAAGCCTTAAATTTAAATTATTTATTTAATTATATATTATTTTGAATAAAATATTTCTTTAATTATATGTATTTTGAATAAAATATAATATGAATGATTTTTCTTTTTGAAATGTTTTCAAATTTTTATGAATATTGAATATTTTTAATTTTTTATGTTTAATAGTAAATTTATGGTATTTTATTTTCATTTAATATTATAATTTTAAATACATTAATTCAGAAGAAAACTGTCTTTCATTTATTATAGTTTAATTTTTATTTTATTATTATAAAAAAAATACAATGACATCAAATAATATTTAAAAAAATAAAAAAAATCAATGTATATTAATTTAGAAACTTACTTTTATATGCAATAGTAAATTTAGAAAAGCTCTTTCATGCTTAACTTTCTAAATTTTAGAAACTTCTTTTTATGTGTATCTTATCTTTATAAATAACAATTATTTTTTATTGAAAAAATTACTTAAATCTATATAAAAAAATATCTTCAATATTTTTTAATTTTAAGTATATTAATTTAGAAACTTACTTTTATATGAAATAGCAAATTTAGAATATTCTTTTATACTTGATTTTCTAAATTTAAAAAATTATACCTATTTTACTTATTATATTTTTCTTTTATACCAACTATGATATTGAATTTTATAATATTATAAATAATATTCTATTCCTTGATTAGATTTATGAGCTTATGTTTACAAATATTAGAAAATATTTTTTTAATTATTGATTAATGGATTATCAACATAACTTTATAATTCCAATATAATTGTTCTCATTCCAATATAAAAAAAATTATCATATAATTCCAAAACATTAAACTTTTGAAGAAAGTGAACTTGGAGTTCAAAATTTTCTCTATATAAAATTTTCCATATTCTACTTAGAACCATAATAGACGCGACTCTAAATGTTCAAAAGTGTACATAATTGCATTAGTGGAATAATACCTTACTGATAAAATCTTCAACTATATCATCTAAAATTATAATCCTCACAAAAGTATAATATACCTTCAATAATCTTCAATAGACCCATTGAACTAATATTGCTTCATTATGCAGCACCCCTAAATATTGGATTGCAAAGCGAAATGATCCCTTAATATTAATAAAAAAGATCTTATTATAGAGATCAATTGGTTAAGATATGGTAGAGCTTGAAAATTGACACTAAAAGGGGTGAAGGAAAAAATTCCATGTTAATGTGGTGGAGATGAAGGGGGGCCTCAAAACATTGAATAGAGGAAGTTTGCATGACTTGTTAAGTATAATGGATACCTACCTATATCTAGTAACAACGTGGTAGAGAAATAAGGTTATTTTCATTATCCCTGAATCCTTGCTTGGGCATAGCCTGATCCCTCATCCAAATGCCATGAAATACTATTTGAATTCACCCAAGAATAAACATTCATACATTGCTCAAGTCTTAATCAATTTTGAATGACTCAAAAATTTAAAATGTAAAAAATTATGCCTGATAGTACCTGCCATCTCCAAGGGTTGAATTTGAGTGGGTCTAGATATAGATTATGGTAGTAGTTAGTCTCTTCCATATAAACAAAAATTATCCAACCTTTAGGAACGGTGAGGCCTTTCATTTACATGTCTTGGGTAGATTTCCCTAGAACCTCATTCACAATAGTTGCAAGCTTTAGAGTTTCATAGATAACCAACAACCATTCAAAATTTATGTGAAAGACATGAAACTTACAATTCAATAACTGCTCGAATTTGGAGACATATAGGTTTTATTTACCCACATTGTGTGAAATGTATGGACTTGAGTTCATCCCAATTGATGATTTCTCTTGCATTTTTTCTCCTATAGATGGCCAAGTGTTCTTCCTATTGGAAAAGAAAAAACCAAAACTTAAAAATATACATCTACTAAGATTGAGAGTAGTGATAAACATACTATGTACTCAATCTGACTTGTTGTAGAGCCCTAGGACAATAAATCTGATAGTTTGTATACAAATGTAGATAGCATATAAATAACATACCTCAACAATCTCCAATGTTGTTATCATTAGTAACACCACTGACAATGCCTAATCTCCATTAGTGATGTACTCGTGAAAGCAAAATTATGTACCCTATGTTACCAAATGAAAAGTATTTTATCACAAGTATTTTTTGAATATCTACCGAGTATATATAATTTATTGAGTATTAAACAAGCAAATAAAACATAATGAAATAACAAAATGAAAAAGAAGATAGATAGAAAATAAAGACATAACATAGAAATTACATGGTTCACCATTTAAGGCTACATCCATGGGAAAGTAGAGACAATATTCTATTATCCATAATCACTTACATACATGTTCTGTACTCATATATTTATAGAATTGTTTTGCTCTTAAGATATGAAGAGACATACATCAAATGAAGAGACAAAAGAAGGTGAAAGGTCATGTGATCATTGGGCTTCACATTCTCAACAATCTCCTACTTGAAGTCGAACTGGTACAGCCGTGATATCCCCTACATTTCCACTTGTAATGCTACATCAGCCCCAAACAAAGATTTTAGCTTCACCAAATTTTGTTCAAGAATGTTTTAGATGAGTCTCCTCCAAAGCACGTTGAATTTAATAACCTCCATGGATTTTAATATTTCCATTTCCTCTTCGGGCAACAAACAAAAATGCACACCCTGGGCAATGTCAGGGCTCTGCTATTCAATATTCACCAACACCTTACAGTTATCAACATCGAGACCCACATCATTAGAGATGAAACCAATTTCTCTGTAGGTCTTGCACACAATCTATTCATAATCTACATCGGCGAGCCATTGTCATTTCCTTGTTGAATAAATTGTTTTCCACTTCATGGAAATTTAATGCACTGTAAACTTTTGAAGAGTTCATTATCAATTCATTCAAGAAATGCAAGAATATTACCCCAAACTCAGATAGTTTCCACATGATCTGCCCCCTTCTAGGTTTCATTTTCATAAGGCTCTACAAAATCGTCAATGACGGAGTCTCCATATCTGGTGAATGCCAAAACAAGGAATCACCAAATACTAGGATCCCTCTTTGCTCTATCTCTCCATGGCTTTCCATCTTCCATGCATGCCCATTCATCAGGAACCACTTTCTCCACCATTTTATCTTTGCTCAATGAGTACTCCACATTTGCATTATGGTAGAAAGGCTTTGCCTCCACAACATCCCGATGAAACACAGATATAGAATGAGAGCACTCCCCTACTTCAGATGTCAAGGGAAGTAGCGCTAGAGCTCCTAAGTAGCGGATGAGAAAACTTGTCACGCCTTTCCTTGAGAGACAACACCTCTTCTCTTTTGCAGGCATTTTCTTTTTAGTGGCTGAAGTCTGCTCAATGATTGCCATTACAAGGTGTTCAAGGCGATGCTAATGAATCAATCCATTGTGCCATATAAGAAGCTCCCTCAATATTTTACTCATATCAAGATTAGGATCTGCAAGCAGTCTACCTACAATATAAGGATATGCGCTTTCTACCACTTTGTTCAATTAGGATCAAGTGATGTTGTTGTCTCTTCTAAAGATCCCAATGCTTTTAACCCTATGAGTTCTCTTTCCTTTGACAAAACATTCAGCTCAAATTTTCTCAGGCCTCCCGAGCTACAACTTATAGAGTTTTCTTCTTCCTCTTAGTTTTTTGTATTTCCTATAGAGGCTTTTGCATGGTCTTACTCAAACATTTGATTAAATTTCAATAGATTAAGAAATTTCTCAATGAATGAATCATCTAACCTTTCCATCTCATGTGACGCCTCAATGAAGGCTTGCTCTAGCTCACTATTTGATGAGATAAGGGATTCAAAGGCCTTATTCTCAACCTCTGTTGCTCTCTCAGCCTTTCCAAAGTCTTCTAGCATGTCAAAATCCTTTCCTCCCAAATTTTACGGGGCCCTTCCCCACACATACCTCGCCTGGGCAGTGCTCGGGGAATTAGGATCAACATCACTCATAAGAACTTCAGTGGCGAGATCAACAACCAAATAGATAGGATATTTATCTACTTCCATTGGAACAATTTCATCTAGCTCCGTGTCACTATATGCAATTGTCACTGCAAATCCCACTTCATTGTGACTCTCTAGCACATATAAAGTGTCCAATTTGTTGCCTTTTGCAATCACTGAGACTCCTTTGGTCACCTTCCATCTATTAGTTCCAAAAGTGACTCCACATCCTTGAGAACTCAATTGCCCAACTGAAATTGAGTTATGTTTTAGTTGAGGGACATACCTAAAATCCTGTAACAACCAACTATTTCCATTTGTTAGCTTCAACAAAAAATCTCCTATGCCAACAATATCAAGAGATTTATTTTATGCAAGAAAGACCTTACCAAAATTTCTGCTTTGAAAAGTTAAAAAAAAATCCCTACACGAAGTAACATGAAATGATGCTTCCATATCGAGCACTCAATCATAAATGCTATAGTTTCTATTGTAGTAAAAATAAGAACACTATCTTCCATATTTTCTCTTTGGCTCTAACTGAGCTCTAATAGCAATTGTTGAGTATTAAATGAGCAAATAAAACATAATGAAATAGCAAAATGAAAAAGAAGACAAATAGAAAATAAGGACATAACACAATGATTACGTGGTTTACCATTTAAGGCTACATCTGTGGGAAATCAGGGAACATCTTCTATTATATCCATAATCACTTACATAAATGGTTTGAACTCATATATTTATACAATTGTTTTGCTCTTTAGATATGAAGAGACATTCATCAAATGAAGAGACGAAAGAAGGTGAAGGGTCATGTGATCATGGGCTTCACATTCTCAACATAATTTGCAAATAGAAAATGGTTGCACACTAGATTAAAGCAAGAATTAGTTGTAAAAACTGAACAACTCCCATAGATTATACCATTCAAATTTGAATATAATATATATATATATATAATAAACGTTATTAAATTAATATTTGTAAATAAATTAAATAAATAAAAATTATATATTAACATAAGAAATTTTTAAATTTGAAAAAAATTGAAATGATTTATAAATTGGGGTTTCCAGTCAACCGCAATCTAGGGGAGATGACGACCATGGGTAGCCGCTATGGCTCCCATGGCATTGCCCAACACAGGGACTGTGCTTTGAAGGTCATGGCATATAAAAAAAATGATGATATTTATACATTGCATAAAAAAAAAAATTATCAAATGCCATTAAAAGGTTCTCATTCCGGTTTCAAACTCAAAATAAAAAAAAACTTGAAATTGATTTATAATGCTTTTATCTCTGCGTCTGATGCCTTGACTTCTATGACAATTTGCATGTATATTGCAGTGATCTAATAATATCTTTAAACTCTGCCTTGCATTTGCTTCGGTCTGCAACATGTATCAAGTCTGTGTTTGATTGAGAATGAAAATGTATAAACATTTAGATGCATAAATATTAACACACATATATCTCTGCAATTGGTGTGCGGGTAAGTGAGTGTAAAGTTTGGAACAAATCTTTCCCACTTAGGCAATGTATTGAAAGCAATGGGTTTGCAATTAATCTGAGATGAAAACTTGAAGATCAATATACATTCAACCTGGAAATTGCAGGTGATTGCTAAAATGCCGACAGCCAGAGGGAATTTCATATTTGGGAGAAGGTATTTAAAGGATTGCGTATAAGTTAGAAGTTAGTTTCTATTTAGATGACTTAGCTCGCCTCCCTGAAATGCAAAGCAGGGCATTAGGAACCTATCTAGAATGTCAAATGAACATAATTTTGAAGCTAAATTTTTGAAGGAGACCTTATAAAATGTTCGGAGATGGAACTTGAGGCAATCCTTCCAAAGAATCCCCAAATGTTGATGAGCGACACAAACACAGAAACATCTACGTAGCCCATAGCCAGCCCAATTTTCCCCAAGTTGTTAATGATGGCCATTCTTGTACCCACACCACACATAAACGTAAGAAAGAGCAACCAAAAGTCAAATTTATGCATCACCTCCAGTATAGTGTGATCTTCACCAATGTGTGGCTTGGGTGCAACCAACTCCACATTACTGTCGTTTGATTTCCTGGGTGGGCAGAAGTACTCAGTCGGTTGTCGCTGTTTTTAATGGGTTGGGCAGGAGAGATTGGAAAGTGAATTCAAACTTAACCGTAGCAGTGATGGTAACTGTGAAGAGTCAAAAGGAGCGCATTGGGAAGCATTATGGAAACAAAAAGTGGAAAGGGGGGAAAAAACCATGATTCAAAACTAGAGGCGAATAAACCTTCTAAATGTATCTTACAAAGTTCTTGCTAAGGCCATGGATTTAAGGCTGGTTGATATCCTACCAAATTTCATCAATATCACTTAGAATGGTTTTATCAGAGGAAGATATATACTGGGTGCTACCACAATAGTGTGTCTCACTTTTGAGACATGTTGATTTTTTCCTGAAATCACCTTTTTTAGAAAAAATAATGATTCTAGCCAAGTGTTTTAATTGAAGAGTGATAGATAAAACCCCCTTAGATCAAACCCCCTTGAATAGAACCCTTATAGTATTAAATCATACACACAATGGAGTCTCCTTCGCACCTATCAAAATGCTGAAAAAAAACATGTTTACTTTACCTTTTGAGGGATTAAATAACATCATTTAGAAATGAACTTTTGCAAGATTCTAGCCCTCAAAACAAGCTTTCCAACAAGTATAGCTTTGATATGTTTTAATTTTATCTTGTATTTAATTTTCAATTTTTACTAGACATAGGTTTTTCTCTTAGCATCGAGCTCTTCATTCTACAAAGGTGGAAAAATAACAAACCATTGTAAAAAAAATTCAAAAAATACCCTTTCCCTAGGCATTGATATCCTTGTTTCACTAAAAAAGGAAAAATTGTATTTCAATATATACACAATAAGTTAGGTTGTACGACACATAAACATATCCAAATTATAGTTATAATAACTTCAAAAATTAATTAATAAAAATATATGTAACAAAAAATTATGAAAAAATATCCTTTCCCTAGATATTGATGTTGAGAATCTATATTTCAAAAAATAGAATTTTATCCTTTATAGAAAAATAGTTATGTTGTACGACACAAACATTACTTTCTAAAAATGTTGTTCCTTTGTTTAAAACCAGTTATTAAAGGAGATGTTGAAAGATTGATTATTTATAATTTCAAAAAATATTAAAAAAATATATTTAGAATCTACACACAAATTTCTACAAATCACTAGTTTGCATCGTCTTCAAATTCTTAACGGTTTAGGTGCTATAGATCTCAGAAGATGAAGATTTAGTTAAAAATATTGATGTAAATGTCCATTTGGGAAAAAAGTGAGACACAGTATTGTGATTTCACCCTACCAGAAAATTTGATAACAAGCTGGGAGGCTATGGAATGGTCAAATCGCTCTAGTCAAAATGTTGCAATGTTATTATTGTATTTTGAAAAAGTGTATGACAGGGTTGAATGGCCTTTCATAAAGACAACCTTGGAATCCTTTGGATTCCCTACTATGCTTTGTAATATGGTTCATACCTTACTGAAGGACGTAGTTGCCTAGGTCAATGTAAATGGCTCACACTCAAAAAAATTTGACATGGAAAGATCTATCAAGAAAGGTTGTCCATTAGCACCTACCCTCTTTGATATTTCCTCTGATGCTCTCCATTACCTCCTTAGGGAGCAGTCTCAATCCCCAAGGGTAAGGGGTATAAAACTTCCTAACCAAAATGAACTAATTAATATACAATTTGTGGATGATATTGTAATCTTCCTAAAACTTGATAAAGATAAAATGCAAGCTATGATGGGAAAACTTAACATCTTTTTCCAAGTCTTTGGTGTTAAATTATCCATGGATAAATCCAACATTCTAGGGTGGATGGAAAGCCCACCTGAATGGATCAAGAAGTATGATTTCCAATGGGGTGGTCCTAACAAGAAAGTAAGATACCTTGGGATAGCTTTTGCATTCAATACTAACTTGAAAGAAATGTGGTTGTGGATTAGCTCCAAAATTAAAAAAAATATTGTAGGGTGGAATAGGAAATATCTTTCCCTTGCTGGTAGAATTCAAGTATGTCATAAGGTCCTTTCATCCTACAACATCTATTTTTCTTCGATTTGGTTCTTCAGTGGCTACCAAGTCAATGAGATTAAGAAAAGAATTTAGAATTTCTTATGGTTTGATGGGAAGGGTGGTAGGGAAAAGCACTCAGTCAAATGGGAGTGGTGCTACATTGAAAAGTTGCATGGTGGGATTGGCCTTAAAGATTTAAGGTTACAATGTATCACTTTGGTAGCCAAATGGGTTGCCAAAGCAATGGTGGGAAACAAACCATGGAAGGTTTTAGTAAGGAATAATATACAACTAGCCACTCCAAAGCAAGCTAAGGAATGGAAAGGGTTTCCTATTAGTAATATTATCATAAACAACTACCCCATGTCTACAGTTGGGTCTCTTGTGTTCAAAATCCTATGGAAGGCTTGGGAATTGGTCAAACACAAAGTGTTAGTTAAATCAAGTAATGTCTATATTAATAATGATATCAAATGTCACTTCTCTAGTTCCATCTTGTGGAACCTCGCCCATAATAATAAGCATTTGGCTTTGTTGCAAGGCTATTTAGTTAAAAAATGGAACCAAATTGGTATACAAACATTTTAGAACATACTTACCAATGGTAATTTAAAGAGCTAGAACTATCTTGCATATGAATTTAATCTTCCAATTTCAAATCAAAGTACCTACAATACCTTGATTGAGGCTTGCAAAGATTCATGTTTTCCCACTAACTCTAATATGGACTTGGACCTTGTTAGAATTGTGAAACAAGCACAAAACCACGAGCCACGGGATCAAACAACAAACAAATACACCTTCCACGCAAGAGATTTACAAACAATATATGCAATATTCCTCAATAAGAAAAAGCTACAGAATGCAAGAGACTCTTTAAAAGATATGAAAGCTTGAGAGATAATTACAATGAGAGTTGAGTGCTTATAAGAGAAAAGTCCTAAATGAGAAAGGGATTAAATCATGACAAGTGTCAACATCATATGAGATGAGACATAATGATCTAATCTTCGCTCAATTAATAAAAGCATAAAAGCACTCCTAAGTTTAGCATAAGTGCATGAGAATAAGTTAGACTAATAATCAATTAAAGATTAATTAATTATTAGCTAATGCATGATAAATATCACACCCCCCTAAGATGAACTTAGGGAGTAGCTAAAAACCTTAAAAAGAATGCACGATGGGTCTAAAAAAAAATGCCAAATAAGGTACCCATGTACAAACAAAAGATCTCTATAATGTGGAGAAACAGAGGAAACGTCATGGGAAAAACTCCAATCCAAAAAGAGATGAAAGCCAAGTGAAGGACTGAAGAAGCCTCCAAACAAGACAATGTTGTCCCAAAAGATAGGAACAAAGGATGAACAAAAGAACACCACTAAAGCATGAAGAAGCCGCAAACACTATCGAAGAATGAATATTGTAATGCCAAAACAAGAACCTCCACTAAAATAGATGATGATCAAGATCAAGAAGACATGAATATGTATGAGTTCCCCCAATGACACTACTCAAATCAGATGGAAAATAAAGGAAATAACACCTGGAACTCAAAGATATAGATAACAAAGGTACCAAAAGTCTAAAGAACTGTTCATGTGAAAATGGAAGGTTACCTTTGAAAATAGGAATGCAAGAGTTTCCATATGGTAAATGCTCCATCTCACCGAAATGCATGGGTAACCAACCACTACATCTGCCTAGTACATGGGAACAAATACTGTATACATAGCTCATTCTAACATGAAACCAAGGAAGCATTAGCACCAACAGTAGAAACCCCCCCATAATGCTGAAAAGGGAGAGGCGTGAAAGGTCCATTAAAAATGAATGCCAAAAAAAAATGCATGAAGAAGAATCAAGAACATCTGAATGTGCAAACATGAAAGTACAAACACTATAAAGGGCATGAAAACAAAAGCCACACACACATGACACTGCTGTCGTGGAAGGGACACTCACTTGACAAAGGTATGATGGAAAACAAAGGAAAAACATCAAACCACCCATAGCTCTTTATAGCATAGTGTGAGTACAATAATTGATAAAGTAATGTTCAAGATCCCATAAAAGATACACTTGTTGTGGAAATTTATTTCAATGCATAAATACATAGTGAAAAAATTCATACAATGGGAGCCCATAATGTCCAAAAAAGGACCACATGTTGAAAATACAATTCTCTGATAGAAAAAGAGGAAACTGGTAGCACCATGAGGAAGTACGCGAAAAAATATGCACTATAAAAAAAAAACCCAAAATGGAGTTTGGATGTAGAAGATATGGCCCGTCGAAGTCTCCAAAATGAGAACTGAACAACAACAACACTAAGAAAATATAATTTTGGAAAACAAAGTTACATTTAAGTTCAAAATGGAAACTACCTACGACAACATGAGGGCTCAAAACCCTACCCCTTTTCAAAAAAAATTGCAATGAAAAATCCCATCATATGGTCGTGATATGGCCTTTGGAATATAGGGTGTAAAAGTGAAAATCCCAATGGAGAGGGGCTCAACAGGGCAAAAATAAAAATTCCTTTGCCAAATTTAGCAAAATTACCTCTAAATGTGGATGTCTACCAATTTTAGTAGTGTGAGAAAAAAATCCTCCAGGTAGGTTGCATGTTAACTTATTTGCAAAAAAAATATATACAAAAACCTATTGTTTTTTGTTTTAAGTTAAAAAATAAATAAATTTAAACTAGTATATTTTAAAAAAAAAATATATATATTAAAAAAACATATAATTTTTTTTTAATAAGAAAAAATATTTTAATTTTAATTTTTTTTAAAGTATATTAAAAAAAAAGGGTTGGTTGCCCTTGGTGGAGCTCGCAAGAGCCGCCACCTACTAAGGTGGTAGGGGTGGTACCCCTGTGGTACCACCACCGTAAGGAGGTGGGGCCCAAGGGCCTGTCATCGTACATGTGGTAGGTACCCTCAGGTACTTGCATATTTTAATTATTTTTTTTAATACAAAACTTAAAAAAACCTACATGCCCAAAAAGGGTTTTTAATAATTTTTTTTATTTTTATTTAAAAAAAATTGTAGGGAAAATAATATCATAATATTTTATTTATTTTACCTCGATCCACATGCTAGGAAAGTTGTACTGCCTTCCTGGTAAATTTTTTTTCCCTCGAAAACTCTAGATACGGATTTTGGCAAATTGATAGGCGATCTTAAGATTTTTGGGTTTTCTAAGCGCGATGGTAATGTTCGTTTTGGTTCATAACGCACCAAAAATGTAGCAAACCTTCGGATCTCAAAAGAAAAGCAACCACTTCAAACCCTTGTAGATGGAGCATCAGGAATCCAAATCAGGCGAAAAAAAGCCAAATCTAACTTTCTCGATAGCTCTGAATCCAATTGCAAGGTCTATTTTGCACCAAAATGCATAAAATTTTTTCCCACCTCCAAAATTTGCAAAAATTCCAACGGGATTTAGATCTGAAGCATGTAACCCTTGTTGAAAAAGAAAAATATCATAAATTGAGAATGGGTGAACACTAAATCCACGCTCTGATACCATGTTAGAATTGTGAAACAAGCACACAACCACAAGCCATATGATCAAACAACAAACAAATACACCTTCCACGCAAGAGATCTACAAACAATATATGTAATTTATTCCTCAACAAGAAAAAGCTATAAAAGTAAGAGACTCTCAAGAATATATGAAAGCTCGAGATATAATTACAATGAGGGTTGAGTGCTTATAAGAGCAAAACCCTAAATGAGAAAGGGATTAGATCATGACAAACTTGTCAACATCACATGAGATCACATGAGATGAGACATAATGATCTAATCTTGGGCTGAATTAATAAAAGCATAAAAACACTCCTAAGTTTAGCTTAAGTGCATGAGAATAAATTAGACTAATAATAAACTAAAGATTAATTAATTATTAGCCAATGCATGATAACTCTAACAGACCTATCCAGTGACCTTATCTGGAAGGATGATACAAGATTGGTAGAGCTCAAAGAAGAAGAAATCTATAAAGAATTAACTTGCAAAATTTCTATCACTAATCATGTTAATAACTGTTGGGGAACTACATTTTCTAGTAATAAGTGGCACAATCTTTTTGATTCAATTTGACATAATATTAAAGAACCTAAGAAAGCTTGTTTTAGATGACTCCTTTTGTTGCATAAAATTTCTTTTAAAGTTAATCATATTGATGTGGATATTTGTAGAATTTGTAGGACCCTAGAATCCATAAGGCATATTTTCTTTGACTTTTTTTATGCTAAAGAAATATGAAGAATCTTCTATAATGATCTAATGATTTGGGACAAAGATGGTAGAATCAATTGGAAAGATGTTTTGCTTAATAATAGGAAAATAAATAAGGATTTTCATGTGTTTTGGGATTGCCTTTCTACTAAAATCTTGTGGCACATTTGGAAGGCAAGAAATGAAAATAAATTTTAAGGGTGTAGGAGGGTTCTTATTGAGTCCTTAAAAAGACTCACTTTGCTTAACATTGTTTTGTAGGTTTCAGTGCATCTAGAGATCTCCATGTGCAAGTTTATGAGATTGATCAGGGAAAGCTTAGTTATTATCATTAGGGAGGAGGTGAGTTGTGGCCATTCTCACCATCACAACCAAGAGGAAACACAAGATATCCTAAGGGTATTGAATGAGTTTCAAAGAGTGTTCAACGCAACAAAAGGACCCAAGGATGATCCAAAAGTGAATGAAGGAGTCTATTCCAACTTTCAGCCTCCTAGGCAAGGTGGTGCACAAGACAATGGTTAATCTTCAGTTATTTCCTTCTATCGAGATATATGAACTCCTTGATATTTTGTTTAATCCTATGTTGTATATACCGTGAAAACAACTATAAGGCACTTTTGGTTGTGTATATATCAATGACACATGACACATGACACACTAATCTTAACTTGAAACAAGAACCTTATTATTAGCTTTGATTTTGTATATTCCCAGTATCGAATTCTTTGGAAGGAAACTATAATCAGTCTTATCATGCTATAAATTGCTATGGTAGTGTCATTTTGTTACCCCCCCAAATTTGAACTTGATTTTTTTTGAATTTTTAGTGCATTCCTTTACACACCCTTGAGCTTGCCGAATCAGGAAAACAATTAATTTTTTAAAATTTGTGCAAACTGGTTTAAAATCCTTTTACAAACCTGATCCTAACCACATTACAATCAATCTGGCTTGTTTTCATGTCAAGATGTTTTACCGTTTGCAAGATTTTAAGCTTCACATTTTTCATCAGCAAATTGCAAATGTGAGCGAAACTTAATTCTCTAGTTGACAGAGATTAAGATATTTCTAGGTTATGCTTTGGGAGGCCTGTTTATTTCATTGTCCAAATTTTAGAAGAAACAGAGTTGAGATGAGGAAACTATGGAGGTTTTCATTTTCAGGTCAAGTCATGGTTTCAAGGTTTAATTTTTAACAAGATATATTTTCAAATGCTTGAAAAATAAATAAATGCATTCGAGATATTTTATTCATGGTGATAATGTTTGTAAAGTTTTAAAAGGAAGATTTCATTTGAATTAAATATTCCACCTGTGACATCAAGGCTTTCTAAGTGGGAAGTCTAATGAAGTCGAATTAGAGTTGATCAGTGACTGCTGGATGTGTACAAAGTGATTTTGTTGGAATTGCTTTCGAAACATTTGAACAAATGCAACTGGCAGGTGTAAAACCAGATTCCGCAACTTTTTCTCACGTTCCCCTGATCATGCTCATCGAACCACAATAAAGTGGAATATTTTGTTAGGCAACCTCAAAAGGATTTAATCTTAAAGAATACAAAGATCGTAGTATATATGGGGTAGCGAACTATTTGACAAATGCCTCCAAAAGATGCAAATGATCACAAGACATACATGAAATGGACTTGTTGAGAAAGCTGTAGACTCTTCCAAGTAAATGCAATCGGCCGATCTGCAACAAAAGGGTAACTCACAGTAGTAATGTTCTTCGAAGGAATGGCCATCCAATTACGACATTCGCCAAGTTGAGAGTTTTAGGACAGAACACAGAGAGCATTGAGGAAACCATATTTTTGAAGAGATGTTGGTTCGATTAAATAAAGGCGTAATAATCCTTCATGAAGAAAAGTTTCGTTTAAGGTCACCGATGCCTTAACTCGTGAGATTTAAATAGTTAAGCTCTGGAAAAGTCATTGACACTGCTAACAAAGCATATATAGCTGCAAACATTAGAAGAATTGGAAAAACGTTGTATATTCCATACACCTCAATACCTGTGAACACACAAAGTGTTAAGACAGAGATAAATCCTAGGAATGATTTGAAAACATATATTAAAGGGTCTCAGATTAAACTAGAGTGAAGATATAGAGGCGAAAGATGTTAATTTATGTAGCTTGGGGAGGTGTCTCCATTGTCTAGAAGTGTCATTTAATTAATTATTTTCTAGAAACCTCAGAAAAGGGCTGAGTTGTCTAGATAATTATGTAATTAAATAAATTGATTCTCCTAGAGACTTCTAGAATCCAGTTAGTTAGGGTTTTTAGAGTCTATTTAATCTTAGCCATTGATTGAGATTAAATCATGGCCATTGGTTTTCCAATGAGAAAAGTATAAAAGGGGATCAATGGGCAATTGGAGAACACAACAACAAGTAGACTTGCAGTGATAGCAAGTAGATTTGCGATGAGCAAAATAGTCTTGCGAGTGTTAGCAAGGCGATAATAAGCGTTAGGGATAGCGGTATGGAATTTCAGCGGGAGAAATTGAGGGAAGAATTTCGGAGAAAAGAATATTGCGAACTCTGCCCGGTAAGAGCAAGCAGTTTTGTATTCCTTAATTTGCTGAAGTTTAATATAATTCCTCATATGCAGTAGTGGTTTTCCCTTCGGGGTTTTTCCATGGACAATTTGTCCAAAAATATTGTGTTCATTATTGTGAATGTTTTCTTCTCTATTCCTGTAGATTTTATTGGTGAAGTTGCGGTTGTGTTATTTTAGATATTTCTTGAGAATTAATTTTGAGTCAAATAATCTATGTATTAGATAGGAGATTAATAATCAGTAACTGCAATAGAATTTTCACATGGTATCAGAACTGATCTGAGGGAGACAAAGCTCAGCGCAGGAAAGAGGGTTTATAAAACCCAGTTCTACCTCTTCAGAATTATTATTTGTTTTCTTTTATCTTTTGAGATGGCCTCAGCAGGTTTAAGAGATCAGGACAGATTGGATGGAGCCTCAAATTTTGGTGTCTGGAAAGCCAGAATTTCTTTGTTGCTGGAAGAGAATGGGATCAAGGAATATGTGACCAGTGTTGTACCTGTACCTACAGATCCAGCACAGCTCTTAGCATATAAGAAGGAAGATGCCAAGGCGAGGAGGATGATTCTTGATGGTGTCAAGGATCATATTGTTCCACATGTCGCAGAGTTAGATACAGCGAAGAAGATGTGGGATGCCATTCTGAATCTGTACCAGAATGCTACCACTAACCGGAAGCTGATTCTCAGAGAAAAGTTGAGGACTACTCGGATGAACAAGGGAGAGGACGTGACAAGTTACCTCACCAGACTCAGACTTGTCAAGGATGAGTTGGCTGCTGTTGGAGATAATCTAGGTGATGACGAGCTAGTGCGGATAGCCCTAAATGGGTTTACTAAGCAGTGGGATGTCTTTGTTCAAGTTATTAATGGACGAGACACCTTGCCAAGTTGGGATCGACTTTGGAGTGACTTCACTCAAGAGGAGCTTAGACTAAGTCTTGTCAGTGGTACCAGCAGCAAGAGTCAGCAAAGTGAGGCAGAACAGGAGAACGTTGCCCTTGCAGGAAAAGGGAAAGCAAAGAAGGGGTCTAGTAAAGGATCAAATCCACAAGGTGAGAAGAAGAAGAAGGACTTATCTAAAGTCAAGTGTTATGGCTGTCACGAGTTTGGCCACTATGTCAGCGATTGCCCGCAAAGGAAGAAAGGCAAGAAGCAGACAACAGCTTCAGCAAGTGCAGATGAGCTCTCTAGTAGAATGGAGGATGAGTTCACTCTCATAGCTTGTATGGCTAGCTCAACCTCACAGGGTGTTTGGTATATAGATAGTGGGGCGTCATTTCATATGACAGGAGTTAGAGAGTACTTCTCCAGCTATAAGGAGGAGGACATCAGAATGCAGATTTCTATGGGGAACATGTCCAAGCTCAATCCAGTTGGGAAAGGGACTGTTCTATTTCAGAGGGAGAATGGTAAGCGGATTCCCATTCATGATGTGTTGCATGTGCCAGGCTTAGGTATGAATTTGATTTCCATATCTGTCCTTCAGGATAAAGGTTACAATGTACTCTTTAGAGGGGCAAGTGTGTTAATTAAGCACAAGGATTGGAAATCACCCATAGCTATTGGAGTTAGGAGCGGCCGGCTTTACAGGTTGCAGTTTGATACTCATAAGGCACTGATGAGCAGCAGTAATTCTAGAGATCAAGGAGAGCTATGGCATAGGAGGATGGGCCATATACATCATGGAGCACTTAAATTGCTTCGTGAGACAGTGACAGGTGTTCCTGAGGTGAGCACAGAGCATGATGATGTATGTAAGGGATGTGTGTTGGGGAAGTTTGCGAAAGCAACTTTTCCAAGGAGTGACACTAGATCTAAGGGTGTTCTTGATCTAGTACATTCAGACATATGTGGACCAATGTTGATGAAGTCTCTCAAGGGATATGAGTACTTTGTTACTTTATTGATGATTTCTCAGGAAGACCTGGATATACTTCTTGAAGACCAAGGATAGGTTTTCGGTCGCTTCCAAGAGTTCAAAGCTCTTGTGGAGAATTCGACAGGGAGGAAGATAAAGGTTCTTCGGTCAGACAATGGAGGCGAGTACAAAGGAAAAGAGTTCCAGGAGTTCTGTACCAGGGAAGGAATCAAGAGAGAGTGGACTGTTCCTTACAACCCACAACAGAATGGGGTTGCTGAGAGGAAGAATCGGTCTATATCAGAGGCGGCAAGGGCTATGCTGTATGACCAGGATATGCCACGTTACTTATGGGCAGAGGCATGCAGTACAGCAGTGTACATACAAAACAGGGTTCCACATAAGGTATTAGGCAAGATGACACCAGAGGAGGCGTTCTCAGGGAAGAAGCCAGATGTCAGCCACTTCAGGATATTTGGGAGTTTGGCGTATTGTCACATTCCAGGTGCGACACGTTCCAAGTTAGATCAAACTGCAGAGAAGGGGTACTTTGTGGGGTACAGTGAAACCTCAAAGGCATATCGGATATTTATTCCAGGGACCAAGAGGACTATAGTTAGGCGTGATGTCAAGTTCATGGAGGACAAGGCATTTAGGAGGTCCAGAGATTTGCCAGCAGATGATCAGAGTGAGCAGTTAGTGGAAGCTCCAAGGATCGTTCAACCAGATCAAGGACAGCGAAGCTCGAGTACAGTTACTAGTACATGCACAAGCTCAGGTGCTGAGAATTCGCAGAGTATGGAGCAGCAGATGCAGCAGATCCAAGAGATGCATCAGGGTGATATGGAGGTTGATACTTCATCCTCTACAGTTGGTAGCAAGAACCAACAGTCACAAAGGATACTCAGGAGTTTGTGGGAGCTCCTAGGATGAGTAGTAGACAGCGGAGACAACCAGCCAGGTATGATGACTATATGGCATTAGTTAGTCAGTTGGTAGATAGTGAACCTTCTAGCTATCAGGAGGCCGCACAGCAGAAAGTGTGGCAAGATGCAATGGTTGAGGAGTATACCTCAATAGTGCAGAACGATGTGTGGGAGGTTGTGCCTAGACCGACAGATAGGGCAGTGGTTGGATCACGCTGGATCTATAAGATCAAGCACGGTGCAGATGGTAGCATCGAGAAATACAAGGCAAGGTTTGTGGCCAAGGGGTTCTCTCAGAAGGAGGGAATTGACTATGAGGAGACATTTGCTCCAGTGGCCAGGTATACTTCTATACGAGTCGTGATCTCTCTTGCAGCACAAATGGGATGGCAGATCCATCAGATGGATGTCAAGACGGCGTTCTTAATGGTGAATTGAAAGAGGAGGTATACATAGAACAACCAGAGGGCTTTGTGGCACACAGCAGTGAAACCCACGTGTGCAGATTGAAGAGAGCTTTGTACGGACTCAAGCAGGCTCCCAGGGCGTGGTATGAGTGCATTGATAGATACTTGCAGGGAATGGGCTTCGTGAAGAGTGAAGCGGATGCTAACCTCTACTACTTGGTGGTTGGGGGTGAGGTTCTCATTCTTGTTCTTTATGTGGACGACTTGTTTTTAACAGGTTCACTAGGGCTCATAGAGGAAAGCAAGAGGGACCTTGCAGCAGAGTTCGAGATGAAGGATTTGGGGCTTATGCACTACTTTCTAGGCATGGAGGTATGGCAGACAGATGGAGAGATTTTCCTTGGACAAGGGAAATACTGCATCGAAATCTTGAGGAGGTTCGAGATGGAGGATTGCAGAGCCATGTCTACTCCTATGATCACGAATTGGAAGAAGGTAGAGACATCCAGAGAGGAGGATGTAGACCCCACCTTATACAGGCAGTTGATTGGATCTCTCATGTATTTGGTCAACAGGCCAGATATATCCTTTGCAGTAAACTCTCTTAGTCAGTTCATGGTGGAGCCGAAGAGAGTGCATTGGACGGCAGCAAAGCATGTGTTGCGGTATTTGCGTGGTACAATCGAGTATGGAATCAAATATACTCGAGGTGATGGTATCAGGTTGATAGGCTATACTGACGCAGATTGGGCAGGCAGTACAACAGACAGGAAAAGCACTTCAGGGTGTTGCTTTAGCTTGGGATCAGGAGTTGTCTCTTGGTATAGCAGGAAGCAGAAGTCTGTGGCTTTGAGTTCTGCAGAGGCAGAATACATAGCAGCTAGCATGGCGACGTGTGAGGCGATATGGCTTCGGAAGTTGCTGGTGGCCTTGTTTGGTCAGAGGGTTGAGACTACGGTGATACACTGCGACAATCAGAGTTGCATCAAGTTGACTAAGAATCCGGTGTTTCATGATAGGTCTAAGCATATAGACATCAGATATCATTTCATCAGAGATTGTGTACAGCGCGGGATTGTTCAGCTACAGTATATACCTACAGATCAGCAGGTAGCAGACATTTTGACCAAGGCATTGGGGAAGGCGAAATTCATCTTCTTCAGAGATAAGTTGGGTGTCATGCAGAACACCTTCCTCGCTAAGAGGGAGTGTTAATTTATGTAGCTTGGACAGGTGTCTCCATTGTCTAGAAGTGTCATTTAATTATTTAATTATTTTCTAGAAACCTCCAGAAAAGGGCTGAGTTGTCTAGATAATTATGTAATTAAATAAATTGATTCTCCTAGAGACTTCTAGAATCCAGTTAGTTAGGGTTTGTTAGAGTCTATTTAATCTTAGCCATTGATTGAGATTAAATCATGGCCATTGGTTTTCCAATGAGAAAAGTATAAAAGGGGATCAATGGGCAATTGGAGAACATAACAACAAGTAGACTTGCAGTGATAGCAAGTAGATTTGCAGTGAGAGCAAATAGTCTTGCAGTGTTAGCAAGGGCGCAGTGATAGCGTTGGGGATAGCAGCTGTGGAATTTCAGCAGGAGAAATTGAGGGAAGAATTTCCGGAGAAGAATATTGCCGGAGCTCTGCCAGTAAGAGGCAAGCAGTTTTTGTATTCCTTAATTTGTTGAAGTTTAATATAATTCCTCATCTGCAGTAGTGGTTTTCCCTTCGGGGTTTTTCCACGGACAATTTGTCCAAAAATATTGTGTTCATTATTGTGAATGTTTTCTTCTCTATTCTTGTGAGTTTTATTGGTGAAGTTGCAGTTGTGTTATTTTTCGATATTTGCGAGAATTAATTTTTCAGAGTCAAATAATCTATGTATTAGATAGGAGATTAATAATCAGTAACTGAATAGAATTTTCACAAAAGAGAACATCTTAATTGACATTTTACATTGGTGGCAGATTTCGAATATAGTTTTAAAATCACTCTTCTTGCTGATAGTGATACTTGAAAGCATAAGCACATGGAATTAACTATGAAGGAAAGGATGTCGATTTGAGTCAAGTTGCATTGGTTACTCTCAATATTTTATTTATCATTCACAAGTATGCTAGAAGAGCGGCGTGCGGAGATTGAACAAACATATATCAAATTGACTTCGCCATCAATCAAGTGATATCGATACAATAAGAATGAAAGCTACATGAGGCAGCTTAAGTGTTTGATTTACAAAGGGAAATTCAATAAAATATAGAGGCTATCTCATAGTACGCAGGTGACTAAAGAGTGCAGATTTATAATCTGCAAACAGATATAATGGAAGCCGAAATGGAGAATTTGACTTGGCAACTTATGAAAAATTGACCTCCAAAATCTTGGGATATCAAAGGGTGAAAAGAAAAGATATGCAGTTTGATGGATTGTAAGAAGTTATCCATGGATGCTTACATGCGATTCTTTGATTGAGGGAGACATTGGACCGAAAGGTGCATGCATACAAGAAAAATCTGAATCTTCACACTTGAAATATGGACTTTCAAAACCACAGTGAGACTTGCAAAATTGATAGCTATTACATGGGCTGATTGATATATTGGAGCTTCTAATTTTGTGACAGATTATTTCTTTGAATGCATCATGCTTTTAAGTAAAAGGAGAGATATATAAAGTTGTCCGTTGTAAGAATGATTTACTTTCCTTTTACATTGACGTTTGGGAATATATCAAAGGCAGAAAGGTAAATCTGAGAAAATCCTTCAAGAATCGGTTACAGAATTCAAAGGGTCGGTGGAAAAATTATTCTCTAAATTTCAAGAAATAGTTGCTAACAGGGGTAGGAAAAATATAAAAATTTTACTTCATTTGGAAGAAGGGGATCTTTTCAGCTATTTAGGGAAGGACAGAGCATTTTAGTCTTCTTTTCACATAGTTTTATTGTACAGGGGTGTCGAGTCTGTGTACTCTCATTTTGGCACTGGAGAATAAAGAAATTATTTCTGATTTGTGTATTGGTTAATGTTTTTTTTAATTGCAAATGAACTTTGTATCTTTGTAATCACTCTTCGGTGTTCATTCTGTTATGTCAAACTGTGTATGGGTTCATTTTTGAAACTTTGAATTCAAAAATTAATCCATATGTTGGAAAGAGGTCTACTGCTTATTCATTTCCCGAGTATTGTTTGTTGGTGTGGGATAAATGAACTGTGTGTCAGTTATCTACATTCACTCCATTCTAAATTAGTCTTGTACATCTATTTCATGGTTATGAGTAGATGTTAATGAATCTTTTCTACTTTTTGGTTAAAAGCATACCTAGTTCTCATTCATTGTAAATCATCTGGAGGTAGTTGCACCTTGTAAAATAAGCAGAGAGCACTTGCAGCTAACATTGCAAGTGACTCAACTGTTGGTTAGATTGTCATCGTTGTGGGAAAAAGGAGTATAAACTGAGGTGACAAATATGTTAACCAACACATGTTACATTTTTCAAAGAATTCACAACCTTTGTGAAACCAAAGACTATTCAAAGTTGCAAGGATGTAACAAGAAACTATAATATATTATTTTCTTGAGGTTAACAAGAAAGAATATAACATATAAATTAGTAAATAGTGAATTGTATTATGACTGAATATCTTCAAAAATACCCAACACAAAATCAAAACCCATAATCTTTCATAGAATATTTACATGAAGAGGTCACAAAGGTGGACTTAGAATAATTTTTAGAAAAAAGCCTACATAATGGTATCATATTATGCTTAGAAGGGAAAATCTAAACACTTTAATTATTGTATAAATGTTTTTAGTACCTTTCTCATTCATCAAAAAATTAAGGGATATTTTGAACTGTTTTTTTCACATTTAAAATAAAAGGCTTAGCTTTGCTTCAAAAGTTGATGATAAATGTTTTGGATACCATTTATCATGGTGATATAGGGCATTTCTTTCTTTAAACACTTAAATTTCTTATCACTTTGATAAGAAAGGGTTCAACTCTATAAGGTTGATGATAAATATTATTGATACATGTTTCATTTAATGATGATTTAGCTTCTTTTGAAAACCAATTTTTTTGTCACTTTAAGATTTTTTTTGTTCAACTTAGTGAAAACATTAAATTTTTTTACTATCAATTTATGCTAACTTGACACCAACACTAATATTTAGTTATTCATACAAATAACTAATACAAATTGGTAATAAAAAAATGTTATTCATAATTATCTATATTAGATATATATACTTCTTGTCTTAGACAAATAACTTGAACTTTTACACAATCCTTAATATTTTTTTGAAGCTACATAAACTAAGATGAAATTTTATACAAAAAATTATAGATTCAAACAAATTGAATGTGAGTTGAACAAATAAATTATTAATAGGTTGATTTTTTATTTTGTGTAATTCATTACTTTGATTAAATATTTTATTTTCTTATTTTTATTAAGAATTTGTATTGGTTACCTATGAATTTATGGCAAGCCTTACATGTCTAATCTTGTAAGTACAATGGTGGATGCAAGTTCAAATAAATGACATCAATGGACGAGCTATGAGTGAGTTAGAATTACAAGTTGGAATAAAATATTGGTATTTAGATATGGGGATATCAATATTAAAAATATATATTAATAGTTTGTGCATGCAATCATCTTTTATTTATGTCATAATATAACTAGATTTTGATAAGTATTCAAGTAGTATAGTACATTGTCATATTGCATTGAAATTAACAAGAACAAACTAAATCTTAAATTATACCATTTTGTAATTGTATTTGTGTATATGAGATCTAATTTTTATATATTTTGTTTTTAAATATGATATGCAATGGATACATTTTTTCACAGTCTTAAATATTTATATAAGTAATTTTATTTTAAAATCAATAAATATATGTTTGATAGTTATAATGTATTTATGGAGTAAAAATATATTACATAACATTTAACCGGAAGCACAAGCACACTACACTGGTTCCTATCATTGATTAGTTTATTTATTTAGTGGAGATAAATATTGTGAAATAGTAATATTTTTTTCAATGACAATAGAGTAGTAATATGTCTATTAGTGAACTTAAATAGCTCCCAATTAAAGCCATGACAACATGAATTTTTGGATCAACAATGTGTTTTAATACATTGCATTTGGTTTATACTATGATTTGATAATTGAAATTGTAGTTAAAGTGAAGGTTAGTGGTTATTAGATTGCATAATTGTAGTAATTGCAAGTCATTAATAGTAGATGACATAATTTTTTGTTATATTTTGTTTGTATTAAAGCAATAATGAGATACTAGATAGTAATACACTATTTCAATAAGTGTGAATCTATTTTTGTAAACATATAATTAAGCATATTTAGTGCATAATTCTATATAATTAAGAATTTTAGTGAAGGCATAATTAATTTTCATAGTAATTTATCCTACCATCTCATAATTAAATTTTATATTAATTTATTCTATAGCTCACAATACAAAAGGACTATTATGATGACTATAATAGTGTTCAATGTCATTCAAGCAATAACAAAAATTAATAAAGTTGAAATTTGAGCCTTGAATAAAAGTTTGAATAAGACTTACATTATTGACATACTTGAAAATTTATATAATAATTTAATGTATTGAAAATGTAATAAAATTAAATAATAATTTTATTTATGCTTCCCAACATCAACCACTAAAAAAATAGATAATTGAGATTTTAAAAAATATTAAAGAAGAAAAAAATTAATAATAGATTAGGATTATTGCTCAAGTTTTTTAATCTATATGATGATTGAATAAATAAATGGGATAGGAGAGAGGGGCTAGTAGTTGGAGGGTCTAATTATGGAAATAGTAGTTGTGATTATACATATGAATATTAGAATAAATTAGTATTATTTAATGTTAATATTCATTTCACATGTTAATTAAAATATAATCAAAATGTGACATATGGAATCTTTGAATGAACACTTCCAAATTTAATCTATAATTTTTGACTTGAAGACATTAAATTCAACAACCTTCATTTAAAAATTCTATTTATTATATGAAATGAATATTAATATGATATAATATTAATTTATTCCAATAATCACATGTATAACGACAACGACCATTAAAATAATAATAATAATAAACTAGACCCTCCAACTAGTGGTCCCTCTCCCCCCACTCCATTTATTTTTTCTGCCTCTAAAATGTGAAAAAAGTAGCCAAATATGGTGGGACCTCTCTTTTAACATCTTCGGTCAAATGGGATACCTTTTGTTTCTTCCCCTGGAAGATTAATTTGAACATTCGTTGGCTTTTCACTGGACCCCAGATTCTTCTGTTACGGGTGCAGTACAATTCTATTCCTAAACAGAAGGAAAGTAGAGTGAAGGCACAAGAAAAATAAAGCCCTTTTGTTGAAAAGCAGTACTTAAGCATAAGCTGGTTCAGAGTCTTCACATGAAAGAAAGAAATCACAAGGGTTGTTTGCTGGGATAGTTTGTGTTGCAGAAATGTCGTTTAATGTTCCAGCTTGGGTTCTTTGGCTGCAAGCTGCCTACAGTCTCTGGACTTTCTTGAGGAATGCCAAGTTCTTCCGCATACCATTCATCACAGTGAGCATGCTGTGGCATGGCTATGACCGTACTTGGTTTAGGCACAGAAAGTATCTCCTGTTGGACGGTCAGAGCAGAGAGACAGGTGGTGATTGGCCGGATTATGACAATGAAGACGAGAAAAAGTCCCACTCATTCTCCACCGAAAATAATTATGACATGAGGTTTCGGCTGAACAAGAAAGATTATCGATTTTGCGCCTCTTTTGAAACAGGGAAACCTCTCAAGTTCCTTCATTTTGCAATGAATTACCAACTAGTTACTGAGGACATTATTTTGATGGGCAAATACCATCTTGTTAAAGCTGTCAAGCCAGAAGCCATGTTGAAGTATGTTCTAACGGGAGGAACTATGAAGACCTGTGAGGAGTATTGTATTGTTGATAACACCAGCTCTGAGCTCTTGAATGATAACTTTATGAGAATTCTGTCAATTCTTCCCTTGGCATTGCAGGCTAAAGGATTTGATCAGTTCTCCACATTGGTGAGTGCACTTTTGGTGGTGATGGACATTTTCTCATATTATTTCAATTTTGTTTGGCAAGTTTGTAAGGGTGTTACTTTCAAATACACAAAGCTTTTCTTGGCAAGGATTAATGTCAAATACAGAGTATTCATACACGAGCTTTTGAACACAGGCAGTGATTCATTCATGTACTGTGATGATTCCATGAAAAGATCTTACTATAAAACAATAGGCAAGTTTATGGTTGTGAGGGGTTGTGAGATTCCATTGGAAGCCACAACTGCTCCTCTTTCAAATGATGGTGATTTGCCTGACCGTGAAGAAATCAAAATGAATCTGAACAAGTTCCTTGTGGAGACTGAAACGGTTGCTGAAGGCTTCTACAATATCACCATAACAGACAGTAACAATTATAGGGAGAAGAGAGTATTTTTAACAAAGACAATGGCAAGGAAAATCATAAATTATTTGAAGTATTGTGAAGAGAGCGGAAATTACCCTTTCCGCGATCTTTCCCAGAACTCGGTCCATGTGGTTAACCCAATTAAGGCGATGATTGATGGGGTCTTTGAATGGGTTTTAACTGTCCAGTTAAAACGTCCAGTCAAATTGTTTGTCTCTGACTCCACCATTTCAAAGGATTTAGCTGGTGCGAAAAGAAACCCCTTCATTTCCTCAAAATCATCAAGAACACTCAATTTTATATCAGCATTTACACTAGATTTGAAGTGCCTTGTTCTTCAATTCCCTTCTCTTCTCTACTCTTCGGCAAAAGGCGAAGATTGGATACAGAAGAGGCTACTTCCCCGTGTTCTCAAGGTGCACATTTTCTTTTTATTTGTTGAAGTTTTATTTTATCTTTCAGCAAGTTATTTATGATCCACTCTCGGAAAGAAAATTACTGTTTCAATGGAGATTTTGCCAGCTTCTGCATTAAAATAAGAACCCAGAAATTTAATTGGGTGATAAGACAAGTGATTTTGCCAGCTTCTGCGTGAAAATAAGAACCCAGAAATTTATGTCCAATATCCCCAAGAAATGAGCCTTTGCTGTATACAATCCGTTACAAAGTTGAAAGAACGTTTGGTTGATAAGAACCCTTCTGATCCAGCTCCAATATCATGAATGAAAATGAGACTCTGCAAGAGGAGAAATCATTGTAGGACTGGTTTCTGTTTAAAAGCCCTAAATAAATTTATGACAATGCCTTGATTTCACAATCCCACCAACCTGAAGATTTCCCACCATAGCCGTTAGGGAGAGGGTGCTTTGCTTAAAGATTAAGAAATTCCAAATTTTCTTTATTTTTTTGACTGGTAGAAGGTGGTGGTTTGAACATACGATCTGCTGCTTTCACGAGTGAGCTGAAAAGAGAATATGTGGATTTATCCAACTTCATCTGCACATTCACAATTTCATAGTATAGATTTATGCTAGTTTGACAGCTGAGTGTTTTATCAAGATCAGGTTTGATAGCATAGATTTATGTTAGTTTGACAGCTGAGTGTTTTATCAAGATCAGAGGTGACAGAAGTTTGTATGTTTAAACATGAGTAAGGGGAAATAAAGGGATATTCCTGCTAACATCGTCCTCCTTCATTCTAACCTTTTTAGTGGCTCAAAGCATGTATTTAATAATTCTTTATGTGTGACCTCATAAAAAGGTGACACTTTCAAATAAGAGGACAGGAAACATAAGTTGTGAAAACCAAATGGACATATCTTTCACAATTTAGATCCACATTTCTTTCACAATTTAGTTTTAAATTTTATTACTATATTATTGGTTTTGTTTTTATTTATTTTCATTAGAGATGCTTTAGGATCTATCTCTTAACCTATCATAATGGACTTTATTGTCATCCTATTATCTTTTCTAGATATATATGGATATTAACAATAATTTCAATTTCAATTTCTTATTTAATGCATACCATGTGCCAGTTCTTCTGTTAGATTCAAGCAATTGTTGTTTTCATCTTCTGACAATATGCTTTAAGTTACAGATTGCGACTGACTGCTCAATAACAGTTCTGGGTTGCCTGAAAATTTCAACCTGCTTTGGGATATACATTTTTGATGCTACATAATATGTTCAGTTATAGTGATTGAAATCTTTGACTTTACCTTGGACAAATGATCAGCAGAAGTAATCGCAGTGTTGTTTTCAACTACATAACTTTATCATTCCTGACTTAGAAATATCTGTTTATTGGTCATTTGCAGGGAAACTCGTGGCTTCCTTTTCCTCCAATACCAAAGATGTCCAAAAATTTTGCTTGTGACGAATAAGTATGGGTAGTCATGTGCAGGAAGAAGGAATTATGTTTCCTGTACTGACTTAGCAGGTATTTGACTATCCATTTATGGACTATAGTTTTTAAGTAAATGTACGACAAATAGAATGTGGAGCTTCTCAGGAGTTTGGAAACCATAACATTTTATAAATATCATGTTTTGTACTCGTGCATATGGCCGTAGGTGTCAGGTCCATTTGCTAATTAGGTATTGTCTAATGGAAGGTCTTTTTCGTAGAAGGCTTCCACTGATAATACAAAGCACCAAATTGTCTATGGAGAGTATAGTTAGTGTTACTCTTGAGATTTTGATTTAATTTCATGTTTGTGTAGTGTGGTGTTTTGGACATGGTTTATGTCGAGAGTTTGGTTTTCAGACCACAATGTTTATTTACATCTGAAGTCTAAACTAACTGTTAATGTATTGTTTTAAATAAGTTTTAGCAAGTAAACAAATATGGAGTATTAGTTGATTTCATTTTTGGTATGTGATTAAGAAATGAGATTTCTTTTTTTGACCATTGAACTTTGCAAACAACAATATAAAATGACATCTAGGGGAGAGGGGCCCATAGTGGAGCACCCTAACTTCCTGTTTCTCAAAATCCTACGTGGAAATTTCAAATCACTCCCAATTTTGTACAATAGTTTATTTGACAACTCATGTGCTTCTATATTTTTTTTTATGGCCACATCAACATGCTTTTTGTTTAGGTATCCAAAAAAGGCCCCCCAAAAAAGAGAGACCGATAGTGGTGCACTAAGTCATGTTTTATTGGTGCGCTGATGTGGCATCACATGATTTGTCAGTTTGTGTACTTTATGGATAAAAAGTGTTTTACAATTGAATATTAAGGTGTTTCATTATGGGACCTAGTGAGGACTACTTCTATCCCCACTATTGGAATCCACTCCACTATAGACCCCTCTCCCCTATGTAACTGAGGGCGCGACAAATCTCCATTATTTGCAGCCGTTACATAGGCTATTTATTTATATTACCTAAATATTTATTAATGGTTGCTTCTATTTAATATTCCTTATATGGTGCGCATTATACTGGTTTCCAAATTTGTTTATATTTCTGTTTAGATCTCTCAGCTACTTTCGATGGTCTTTGAGATCTTTCCATGAAAACTTCTCATAGTGTCTACCACAGCTGTCACATTATCTTTGCCATATTAGCCTGTGTTGATATATAGTAATCTTCTTACATGCCTTTTTATTGTGTAACCGACTTGTCTCCCTTAATAATCAATTCTCTATATCATTCAGCTGAATGAGATATTAAATAAAAAAAACCATAGATCCAACAAAAGGGAGTAGTAAACATTAAACCATTCGAGGTTGCACCCAAACCTTTCTATACCGGTGAAATCTTTCTTAAAACTATTATATTCAATAGTAGTTGGTAGAATGGCGTAATGTTCAGTTATTTGAAAGAGGACTGTTTGGTTTTCTTAGTATGTTTAGTTAATTTCTTGTTTTCTGTTCAATACTTGAAGTTGAATACAATGTTTTTGATTAAGGAACAAATAGGTTTTAGAGGGATCCCGAAACCCTTAATAGTAACAAAGTGTGAGATAAGACATTATCAGAGTACAGACAAAAAAAGGGCGTTGCCCATAAAAAGAACACATGGTATCACTAGGGCAGAATAGACAAAAAATAGACAAAAACCCACAAGACAACTAGCCTCTAGGCCAAGTTCCGAAGGATCTCTACCACTTCCTGCTCCAGATTGTTCATGTTGAGAGCAGACTTCTTAATCTCCTGGATGTTGACAAGTGCTTGGTCTGACTTCCTTTTCAAGTTTGCTCTGGTCCTGTTACTCGGCCCCCCACTATCTGGCTACCCATCCTCATTGTCCAAGTCCAGAAACACAATAGTTTTTACCTGATGGGCTTTTTCTAGGTTCTCCACCATGGTATTCATGGTCTATGCAGTGGATTTTAATTTTTTGTGGTTCATAATCAAAACTTTATGGAGAGAGCTTTTAATATTCCTTAACTACTCCTCCATGTCCGCCTGCTTGCCATCATGATTGCATTTGAAATCCTGTAATTCCTCCACTATTTTCATGAGGCATTCAACCATATACTTCTTCTCCTCTTCCATCCATAAATTAGTAGCCCGACCACTACCACTACCTCTGTTATTGTCATCTATGGCTTTCTCCAATTTACTGTTCATTGCTCTTTGATTTAACTTAATTTCCTTAATTTCAAAGAACACCCATCTCATAAGTGTAAAGTTATCTACCGCCCCATTATGGGCAATAGCAAGCACATCCGTGGGAAATTCCCATTCCTCCTTAAAATAATGATCCCCTGCCTTGAGGTCCATAGGGAAGTGAGGTCTCTCTTCTCTATCAGTCACATGGTGGTTGGAATACTCAGACAACGATTCCGACTGCGACTCCTCTTCATTCACATCATAGGAGCGGTCCTCCGACAATTTTCTCTTGCCCTTTTTTAGAGTAGAATCCCAAGGTTTACCCTTGTCCTTGTCATGAACCCTAACCTTAGGCAACAGGGGCTGGTGAGGCAGAGCCGACATGGCTTTGAAATGATCGTAAATAAGGACTAGCAGTCCTTCATGAATGATAAAATACCTAATGGGGTTCTATCTATGGTTTTTCAGATTGGTATTTAGAGAAGAAGCCAGATAAAAAGGAAAGGAAATCTTGACCTAGTGCCTAAAATGATTCAGCAGAATGAAGTGATACCAAAAAACTCTGGTGCAACGGCCATCCAAAGTGACATACTCCATCAGTATGTTCAAAACCCTCCTCCAATGCAAAACAATTGTGTTTGTGTTGTAGTAGCTTCTGGAGGTCCTATGTAACTCCTCCTTCTTAGCTTCTGACTTGGGGAACTTGTTGACCGCTTCGTCAGATTGCTTCCTGTCCCTATAGAATTTTATGCCCTCCATCGAGAGGTCAGTAACCTTAGCAATCAATTGTTCGTTGATAACAACATGTTTGCCAAACAGGTTTATCTCACCATTTTTCCAGTCCTTCTAAAAAACCCTAGTAACCTTTGGATCCCAGCCATGGAGCTTTTCAATAAAAATAGTAATGCCACCATTCTCCAGCTTCTTCCATAGCTTTGGATTATTCTTCAGCTGATCACAGCTTATTAGCTCCACTTTGTGACTTTCACAACCAATCGTTTTGCCAGCAGGAATAGAATAGTCCAGAACCCTGTAGAAACAAATTCCTAAACTGCCTAAAAAGCATGCGATAATAATCACATGCAACTAGGAGATGAGGTAATTACCCCTCGGCCAACTCAAAATCATCATTAAAATGCAGTCCCGAATAGTATTACTTGTGTGTAGAATAAAATAGAAATATGTATCATGTTGTCATTAAACTTGTTTAGAATTTTATTGTGAATAATCTGAATCATCATCATTTAATGGAGTCCATAGTGATTTTGGTATTGGGGAATAACATCAGCATGGTTTTCTTCAATTAACTATAACATGTCTTTAATCTTTTTTTTTTTTTTTTGGGGCAAGGGTGTCCCCACGACCTAGTCCAGCAGTCCAGTAGCCCATACCTTGGGTACCTGGGGTGAATTGGGGTGAGACTAGCCCCTTGCGGGTGGACACCATAGACTGCATATAGGCCAACTGGTCAACCGCGAGAGAGGGGGTTTGAACCTAAGAACTATGGGGAGCAAACCCACGGCCCAAGCCAACTCCATAAACTTAATTAATAGATTAATATTGATAATATCTACCAAGGAATGATCTTTTATTCAGTTGTTGCGTGTAAAATCTTATAGTTACTATCTTTATATCCTTACCATCAAGAAGATTATAATTTTTAGTGTATGTAATTTTTTTTTTTCTTTAGTGAATTTATTATTTATTTTGTTAGTTAATTTAATTTAATTTTTTTGGGGCGAGGGGGGAGGGTGAGGGGAGCATTACAGTCTATCTGGTTTTTGTTATTAGTTAGCTCTCATAACGCTTAGTTGGTTAATTGTGCTGAATTTATTTTTGTCTTCATGAATCTCCTAGCAATAAAAAAAATTCATTATTCTCTGTTTCAATCTTTGGTTCATTCAGCTCATTTTTTTCACTCTTGGAATGCATCTCACCAAATGATCCTAAGACAGATGTTTTATGGATTTGCTGTAGGGTCAAATCGTTTCTGCAATTTGGGTTAAGGTCTTAAAATCAGCTATCTTTCAATTTATTTTGCTTTAAATTTGGAGTTATTTTTTTCTTTTGGTACTTTCAATGCGAACCTTGTGGCTTACAAACTATTATTTGGGATCTTGTTTGTTCATTTAAAACTTTGAAATCTATTTGTTTCTTTTTATTGTAATAAGATTTAAAAGATTACGGCGAATAGGATACAGCAGAACAGCCAAGGGTGGCAGACAACAGACCACAGGAAAGCAGTCTAAGACTAACAGACACAGTTGAACAATCATCGACTACTGCTAGTGGCAGCCATAACCATAACATGTATTTAAAATTTTAAATCAGAAATCAAGCTATTACCTGTTCACTTACAGAACATCAAAACAAATAAGAGCACTGCTTAACAGAAGTTATAGTTAAAAAGATATAGACATAGCTGTAGACAGCCATAACAAACTGAGCATTTGTTATCATTTCTGGAGGATTAAACCAAAGATGTAGGCACTAAAGGAAATTGAACCAAGAAGATAGTATCAAAACAACAACAGAGCTGAAGCCATCTCCCCTCAAAAGAGTTGAATCCATAAAGAGAAGATACATCAACAGGCGGTCAGTCTTCCAAACAAATCTATCTTGATCATATTCCCAACCAGACTGCGAGCAAACCATCATCTCAACCAGAAGCAACCAGGGATTATACTCAAATGAAACTGAACTGATCCCAATGAACCCAGAAACAGGCCCCTGAGCTACAAGACGATATCATTCAGAACTAGAAGCCACAGGGGTAATAGGAGTGCCTTGTAAATTGTTTATTGACAAGTGAGTCAGAATCAATGGTGTCAGCCAGCATATGTGAAATTGAGAATACATGTTTAATGGGCAATTGGACAAGACTTTGGAGTGGGCAATCTTATAAAATCCTCATGTTTACCTTCGGTTTTTTGTAGCTGAGATTGAAGACTCCGACTTATTTCGGGAGGTTCTCATTGTCCTTGAGCTGTTCTTTGATAGCTGACATCAGATTGATCCCCTGTATTTACAGTAATATTGTACGAACTTTTCAAGCTAGTTCACGATTCCATTGTTTACTTTTTTTTTCATGTTAAATAATTGCACTTCTTAGTTTCGAGAGGCAAAGGCTATCCAGCCCCCAAAACAGCATGGGGGCATCGGATGCCATGCCTCTGCATACCCTGACAGCCGTGCGCTACCAGGTATTTCTCAGATTTTTTTGTTTTACGTGCCCATCTACTCCTTTTAAATGATTTTATATTTATTTTTAAGTTTGTATAATTTTTATTTTTATTTTAGATTTGGTTTTTTTCTTGTAAGTATAATATAATGTAATAAACATATATAATAATTTTTTATATAAATATAATTATATTAATATATATTGTAAAATTATATATTTAAAATATATTTTATATATTGTAATAAATGTGATATATAATATATTTATAAATTTAGGATTTTTTTTCTCTAATATATTTATATACAAGCATATCTATATTTAAAAAATATATGTAATGTAGGCCCAGAGATATATTTGTGGAGGCACCTATGATATAAATAAAATCAAATAATCATTAAATAGTTCTAAAGTAAAAAGTAAAATAACTCTTAAGTAAAATAACTTAAGAGTGACAAAATAACCTAATTATAATATTAATTGAATTTTATTTACTTTTTTAAAGAGAATACCTGTTAACCTACTAAAAATATATGTAATCACCATGTTTTAAAATAGGAAAAATTAACATTAATTATTTTTGAATAATAAGTTGGTAACTATCTTGACCTAATTATATGTTTTGTGTTTATATGGATCATTAAATATACTAAAACTAGCATACCTATATTAATTAATAATATATGTAAAACACGCCGAGAGTTATCTTTATCTTACAATCCTAATTGAACTCTAATTCTAATTGAATCATAACCCTAATTGACTTTTCACCTTAGCCTTAAATATAACCCTAATTCTAATTCTAATTCTAACCCTAGCCTTAATTCTAACTCTATTCATGATTATAATTTTAATACTAACCTTAATTCTAATGAGGAGCCTAATTCTAACTGTAATACTAATTGAACCCTAACCCTAACCCTTATTAGAACCCAACCCTTATTGAACCCTTACCATATCCTAAAATTAATCCTATCCCTAATCCTCATTGTGTCTAACGCTAATTGAAACCTAACCCTAACTCTAGTTGTGTCCTAACACTAACCCCAACTCTAATCCTAACCTTTACCCAAAGCTCTCCTATAACCCTAACCTTAACCCTAATCTTAACCTATCCTTAATCTTAATTGAATTAACATTAGAGTCAAGCTAATGTTGGTATTTAGATTATGGTTATTGATAGAAATATAATTAGAATTAACATTGGCATTAGGGTTAGAGATAGGGTTGATATTAGGATTAGGGTTAGGGTTAGATAGAAATAGGATTAGGGTTAGGGTTTATGTTAGGATCAAGGATATGCTTAGGGTTTTGTTGAGGATTTGGGTTAGACATAGGGTTAGGATTAAGGTCAAAGAGAGAATTAGTATTAGGGTTAGAAATAGAATTAGGACTAAAGTGTTGAGATTAGTGTTAGGATAAGGGTTAGGGTTAGAGGTAGAATTATGATTAGGGTCGATATTGGTGCCTTGAGAAGAATTTATCTTGGTATATTTTATATAGATTATTAAAGATATATATGGTATTTGCAATAGTAGTTGGAACATGTAAGAGATTAATTAAACATCAACTGTAACTATAACCCTAACCCTCAATGAACCCTAAGCCTAACCTTAAACGTAACCCTAATTAAATCATTACATTAATTGTGATAAAAACCTAACCCTAACACTAATTTAAAACTAATTTTGATATTAACCCTAATATAATACTAATTAAACCTAACCCTAACATAACCATAATACTAAACCTAATATAATACTAATTATATATATATGACTTTAGATTTTTATTCCTATGTGAAATAACTTTAGGGTTAGAATTATTAATGTCTTAATATTATACAAACTCAACATTAATGATAAATATTTTAATCTAAAATTTTAATATTAGTTTTTTATATTTGACATTACAAACAAAATAAGTATTTTACATTAGAATTTTATTTCTATATGTGAAATTAAATATTATTAGTGCTATAATTATTAATCATATAGAAAAATAATTAATTAAATTATCAAAATATTTTTAATGTTTAGACTTAATTATGAAATTAAACTAAATTCTAATTTTTAAAATTCTTAAAATATTTATTTTCTAGTTTTTAACATAACTAATTAAATTATACTAATTATCTAATACAAATAAATTAAATTAAATTAAAAATTCTTTTAAACATAATTCAACAATATCTTGAAAACTTAAATTTCATTCTAAAATTAAATTATATTCTTTCTAAAATTTATAAAATATTTATTATTTAGTTGTTAAATAATTAATTAAACTGTAATGATTATCTAAAAAAATTTGATTTGTAGTTGTAACCCTAATCCTAAGTGAACCCTAATTGAATCCTAACATTAACACTAATTGAATCCTAATCCTAATTGAGCTCTAATCCTAACTTCAATTGAACCCTAACACTAATTGAACCCTAATTCTAACCCTAACCCTAATTAAATCCTAATTAAACCCTAACCCTAATTGAACAATAATAGATAATTAAACCCTATGTTTAACCCTTCGACTAATTTAACCCTATTCGAATGTAGCCCTAATTGAACCCTAACCCTAATTGAATCCTATTTCAATTTTTTAACCCTTAATGAACATTAACCCTAAGTAAACCCTAACACAATTGAACAGTAATCCTATCTCTAATTTAATACTAACACTAACCCTAAACCTGATACTAATTGAAGCCTAACCCTAACCCTAATTGGACCATAACCATAATTATAATATTAACCTTAATCATAACCCTAACACTGACCCTAACCTTAATTCTAACTCCAACCCTGATCCTAACCCTAATCGACCAATAATCTTAATTGAACCCTAACCTTGACCTTAATTAAATCCTAATGCTAACTAAACCCTATTGTTAGGGTTACATTAGGATTAGGTTTAAGGTTCAATTAGATTATATTGTTCTTTAAATTTCATTCTAAAATTGAATTAAATTCTTTCTAAAATTTATAAAATATTTATTATTTAGTTGTTAAATAATTAATTAAACTATAATGAATATCTAAAAAAAGAAATTAAATAAAATTACATATTCATTTTAAAATAATTCAACAATTAGGGGAGAGGGGTCCATAATGGAGCAAGGTCCAATAGTGGGGATATAAGTAGTCCTCAAAGGGCCTCATAGTGGAGCACTTTAATATCCAATTGTAAAACATTTTTTATCCATAAAGTACACAAAGTGACAAATCATGTGATGTCACATCAACACACCAATAAAACATGACTTAGTGCACCACTATCGTCTCACTTTTTTGAGTTGCCAAATAATCTGTTGTACAAAATTGAGAGTGATTTGAAATTTCCATGTAGGATTTTGAGAAACGCGAAGTTAGGGTGCTCCACTATAGGCCCCTCTCCCCTACTAATTGTAGTTTTTAAAATAAACAGTAAAATTTAAATATAAAAAACAAACTTTCTATTTTCTTTTTTCCTCTTTTTACATGCAAATCATTTTACATTCTAAAAAGTAAACTAAATTCTAATTTCAAAAAAGTCATAAAATCTTTAAGTACAAGAGCTTTAGATTTATATCTTTTAAATAGGTTGTTAGGGGAAATAAACATCTATTTCTAGACTTTTTAGTTCAATTGAAATCAAGAGAATATTTTGAAAAGCAAGAAAGATAATATCTTCCAAATAAACTTTAAAAAGAGATATAACATTTTTTTTTTTAATATTGAAAATAATTTCAAATATATAATAACAAATCATTGCTATTTTTTAATCAATTGTACTTATTTTTATTCAATTTACTACATATAAATAAAAAACATGATATAGAGTTTCTAAAATATATATTAAACAATAAAAATTAACAACTATAATAATTGCTCAAAATTTAACTATATTTTTTAAAAGCACCTTTAAAAGCTTATAATTGCATACTTTGAGTAACCATTGATGCAATCATATAGGATCATAATACAATGATTGCAGTAAAAGACAGAAAACTGTGTTTTTCAACATCTATTGTAATATAGAAAGACAATACATCGAGACAAGTATGAAGAACCATAAATAAATAGATATAAGCTTTATTTTCTTTTTCTTGGTAAGTGAAAACTCCAGGAAAATGCAATTTGCAAATGGCGCCATGTCTCTAAAAGATATTATATCATGCTTGCAAATTCTGGATACTATTTTATAGACTGTGTAAAGGATATATCATCTCATGATCTCAATTGAATAATAAGTTGGTAACTATCTTGACCTAATTATATGTTGTGTTTATATGGATCATTAAATATACTAAAAAATATGTATACAAAAATATGTTTAATAAATTTATAAATTTTATTTCATTGATCCAATTAATCAAAGTGTTAAAAGTTCATAATGTTTTATTTTTAACATTGAACTCAAGTGTAAAAGTGCTTCTAATTTAACTATGTGTGTTTTTACAGCAAATTTTAATCACACTAATATAATGTATTAGTATATCATGTTATAAATGGAAACATATTAGTTTAATTAAAATATATCATTAAATTATAAAGGGTTGTGCACTATTTTTTTTCAATTAAATTTAAACCTACACTTTCTCTTTTCATTTCTCTATATATTATTAGTCTATTTTTTCCATCTAGATTCTTTTGTAATTTAATCTTATTTACTGCTCCTTTTAACTCCTATGCTCTCCTAACCTTTATTTTTTTACTCACAGCGCAATGTGCAAGACTTTAAATTATTTAGGGTTATAGTTAGGGTTGGGGTTAGGGTTAGGATTACGATTAAAGTTAGGGTTAGAAATAGAATTAGGAATATAATTGGGGTTATCATTCAATTAGGGTTAATGTTAGGGTTGGAGTTAGAATCAAGATTAGCATTATGGTTAGGGTTAGTCGTAGAATTAGAATTAGGGTTGGATTTAATGTTAGTATTAAGATTACTGCTAGTATAAGGATGAGGATTAGTGTTAAGGTTACGATTAGGTTATAGATAGGGTTATGTTAGATCTAGGGTTCATTTAAGGTTAAGGTTATAGCTAGGGTTATGATAGATCTAGGGTTCATTTAGAGTTAATATTATGATTAAAATCTAACCCTAAGTTGATTAAAAATTTATCTTAATCCTAATCATGTAATTGAATCTAAAAGAAAAAAATATATGTTAGATTGTTAAAATAAAATAAAAATTATATTTAAACATCTACAATAAAAATTATAAATTGATATAATAATATTATAAATTATATAATTATATAATATATTATATATTTTAATATAATGTTATAAATATATATAATATTTTTTTATATAAATATAATTATATTAATGTATAATTTTTATTTTAAGTGTAATATATATTTTTCTTTTAAGTATAATATTGATATAATAATATTATAAATTATATAATTATATAATATATTATATATAAATATAATTTTTATTTTAGATGTTATAATATATTGTAATAAATGTGATATATAAATATATTAGAAAAAAAAACCTATATTTACAAATTTATAAATATATTATATCACATTTATATAAATATATTATATTATTATATCATAATATTATATATAATATATTGTAATAAAGTTGATAAATAAATATATTAGAGAAAGAAAAAAAACCTTAAATTTATAAATATATTTTAAATATATAATTTTACAATATATATTAATATAATTATATTTATATAAAAAAGTATTATATATGTTTATTACATTATATTATACTTACAAGGAAACAACCAAATCTAAAATAAAAATAAAATTATATTAAAAACTTAAAATTATTTAAATATTTTTTGTTTTACGTGCCCATCTACTCCTTTTAAAATGATTTTATATTTTATATTTTATTTTTATTTTAGATTTGGTTTTTTTGTAAGTATAATATAATGTAATAAACATATATAATATTTTTTTATATAAATATAATTATATTAATATATATTGGAAAATTATATATTTAAAATATATTTATAAATTTAGGTTTTTTTTTTCTCTAATATATTTATATATCAAATTTATTACAATATATTATATATATTATATATAATATTATGATATAATAATATAATATATTGTAAATGTGATATATAATATATTTATAAATTTATAAATATAGGTTTTTTTCTCTAATATATTTATATATCATATTTATTATAATATATTATATATAATATTATGATATTATAATATAAAATAATAATATAATATATTAAAATATATACTCAAAAGAAAAAATATATTATACTTAAAATAAAAATTATATGGTAGATTTGTAATAAATATATTTAAACATTTGAAATAAAAATTATATATAATATATTATATAATTATATAATTTATAATATTATTATATCAATATTATACTTAAAAGAAAAAAATATATTACTTAAAATAAAAATTATATGTTAGATTTGTAATAAATATATTGAAACATCTAAAATAAAAATTATATATTAATATAATTATATTTATATAAAAAAATATTATATATATTTATAACATTATATTAAAATATATAATATATTATATAATTATATAATTTATAATATTATTATATCAATTTATAATTTTTATTTTAGATGTTTAAATATAATTTTTATTTTATTTTAACAATCTAACATATATTTTTTTCTTTTAGATTCAATTACATGGTTAGGATTAAGATAAATTTTTAATCAACTTAGGGTTAGATTTTAATCATAATATTAACTCTAAATGAACCCTAGATCTATCATAACCCTAGCTATAACCTTAACCTTAAATGAACCCTAGATCTAACATAACCCTAGCTATAACCTAATCATAACCCTAACACTAATCCTCATCCTTATACTAGTAGTAATCCTAATACTAACATTAAATCCAACCCTAATTCTAATTCTACGACTAACCCTAAACATAATGCTAATCTTGATTCTAACTCCAACCCTAACACTAACCCTAATTGTAATGATAACCCCAATTATAATCATAATTATATTTCTAACCCTAACTTTAATCGTAATCCTAACCCTAAATAATTTAAAGTATTACACATTGAGCTGTGAATAAAAAACAAAGGGTAGGAGAGCATAGGAGTTAAAAGGAGTAGTAAATAGGATTAAATTACAAAAGAAACTAGATGGAAAAAATAGACTAATAATATATAGAGAAATGAAAAAAGAAAATGTAGGTTTAAATTTAATTGAAAAAAAATGGTGCACAACCCTTTATAATTTAATGATATATTTTAATTAAACTAATATGTTTCCATTTATAACATGATATACTAATACATTATATTAGTGTGATTAAAACTTGCTTAAAAACACACAGTTAAATCACACACATAGTTAAATCAGAAGCACTTTTACACTTGAGTTCAATGTTAAAAATAAAACATTATGAACTTTTAACGCTTTGATTAATTAGATCAATGAAATAAAATTTATAAATTTATTAAACATATTTTTGAATACATATTTTTTAGTATATTTAATGATCCATATAAACACAACATATAATTAGGTCAAGATAGTTACCAACTTATTATTCAAAAATAATTAATGTTAATTTTTCCTATTTTAAAGCATGGTGATTACATATATTTTTAGTAGGTTAATAGGTATTCTCTTTAAAAAAAGTAAATAAAATTCAAAAAAATGAAAAAAATTGTAAATAAAATTCAATTAATATTATAATTAGGTTATTTTGTCACTCTTAAGTTATTTTACTTACTTAGAGAGTTATTTTACTTTTTACTTTATAACTATTTAATGATTACTTGATTTTATTTAGATCATAGGTGCCTCCACAAATATATCTCTTGATGTACATTACATATATTTTTTAAATATAGATATGCTAGTATATAAATATATTAGAGAAAAAAAAAAACCTAATTTAAAAAAAAAAAAAAAAAAAAAAAGAGGGGTAAAAACTTTATTGAAAATCAAAAGAGTGCATTACAACCAAAACCAAGGGGGCAAGCCCCAAAAAACCAAGGAAGCCCCAAAGCAGGAACCAACACAACATCAACTATCTTCCAATATCCTGCTATCCTCCTCAAGGATTCTATCCAAGTCTTGACGTAACTCAGGGGAGACCTGTGTCCAATCCTCTATCTTCCAGCTAGTATCATGCTCAAAGCCCATTTAGCCAAACAAAGAACCCGAAAAAAAAAAACCTAAATTTATAAATATATTATATATCACATTTATTACAATATATAAAATATATTTTAAATATATAATTTTACAATATATATTAATATAATTATATTTATATAAAAAATTATTATATATGTTTATTACATTATATTATACTTACAAAAAAAAAACCAAATCTAAAATAAAAATAAAAATTATACAAACTTAAAAATAAATATAAAATCATTTAAAAGGAGTAGATGGGCACGTAAAACAAAAAAACTCTGAGAAATACCTGCAGCATACGGTTATTTGCGCACGGCTGTCAGGTATGCAGAGGCATGGCATCCGATGCCCCCATGCTGTTTTGGGGGCTGGATAGCCTTTGCCGTTTCTGAGAGAGCTTGACCTTCTGTGAAGGGGAGGGTACGACCGTACACACTGTATTGAATAACAATTGAAACAGTACAAACTTCCATCTCACACCCTTATGACATGGATTCCCCTAATTCAATTCCTCACCACTCCATATGTTCAGGTCGACTGAATGTTTGCAACACATATGACCCCCTCTTATAAATTTTCCCGTCCTATAAGGGGGCTTAAGGATCTATTTTGGATCTGAGTAAAAGGAAAAAAATCTTTTTTTCAAACAATAGCAGTCCCTATTTTTTAGTTCGAAAATTTAAGTCGGTGCAAATGAGGTGGGGCTGAAAATTGTCCCACCAGCTTAGGCTTTTTTTTGCCACTTGTCAATCATATGAAGTTTCTAAATTCCCACCAATTAATTTTTATTTTATTTTATATTTATTTATTCTATTGAATTGAATATGCAAAATAATAAAATTTATGAGACTACCAACTTTCATAAATTTAGGAGCTTCAATTTTTAAGCTTAAACTATACTACAAAATTCATGGGACCACCCACTTTAAAATAATCTTAAATAATCTTAGTAGCACCCATTAAATTTTTTTAGGATGCCCCCTCCATGGGACCACACCCTAAATGGCCTTTGGGCTTTAATTGCCACCATACATGATAGTTCTGGAGTTCACTTAGCTAATGCAAATTACAGAACAGTGTAAGGTGTAGATTCATTCTCGATGCCTCGAGTGCTTCCCCATACAAAGACTTATTTGAGCCCTTCTAGGCAATTCAAATAGTTTTTAATAGTTTTAAAGTAATTTTTATATGAAACAATTGAAATAGAAAGAAATAAGCATTAAATGTATACAAATAATAATAATAAAAATCTCTGTTTATGGGTCAGTAATACCAATCCTAGGGTGAATGTGAAATGGTATCCGTCGGATGAACGATGGGTGAAGTTGAATTTTGACGGAGTTGATAGGGGCAATTCGGGGGCCTCAAGAGTAGGTTGTATTGTGAGAGACCATAATGAGAAGTGGTTGGCGAAGTGGATGAAGAGTTTAGGAGAGGGAACAAATAATCAAGCGGAGATTCAAGTAGTGAGAGACCATAATAAGATGGGGTTTTCAAAATTACATATAGAAGGTGATTCAATGATAGTTATTAATGCAATTTGAATAGGATCAATACCAAACTGGAAGTTGGATAAATGGTTGGGTTGTATTCTGGAGGAGTTGTCATCCCTCAGAGACTTTAAAGTTTCCCATATTTATAGGGAAGGGAATATTTAGGCCGTTCGAGTGTCAAAACAAGCATCCAATACAAATGAGAGGTTGATGGGACTCCAATGTTTAATGGCGTCCATCTCAAATGCGCATGACAACCTGGTTGGTTACGGTGTGGCGAGCTCGAGGCACGACTTGTTAGAGTATCATTAATGTTGAACGCTATGGGGGGCGATGGAGAGCTTTTAAATGGTGCATCATTTGGCAGCAGAGGGCAGAGTAATCCATGGAGACCGCAATCATCTTGGGGGCGAAGGAAAGGAAAATGGCCTTCCGCTGTGTAGTGTCGAATACTAGGTTGAAGCATTTGTTTAATGTTGAGGACAAGGAAACGTTGGAGGCCATTAAAAGGATTATGGGTGCTCGATTCTTATTTTCCTCCTATCAGTTTAGGGTGAATTCCGATATTACCTCCATGTTTATAGCTTGATTACTGCATTCACGGGAGGAAAAGGATATGGTCTGTTTCCTAATGCGGAAGCTTGTGAAAGTGAAGTGAAGAGAAGAGATTGAAATATTATTTGAGCATAGCAGTGGGAAGGATTGGGTTTAAATCGAGCGATGGAGTGTGGCCGTAGTTGACCCTGCCAATTAATGGCCCCTATATTTTGTTCGACATCTAAAGTGTTGGCAAAAATGAGGAGACATGCTCGGCGGAAGTTGCAAGGAACATAGGCTTGCTGAAAGAGATAATTAGTGTGGGACCCTGTCGAATGAGCTTGCTCTAGGGGAGAGGACTCAATAGTTGAGCACGTTTCAATAGTTGTGATACTAGGGGAGAGGGGCTCATAGTGGAGCTGGCTCTAATAGTGGGGATAGAAGTAGTCCTTAGTGGGCCCCATAGTTAAGCACCTTAATATTCAATTGTAAAATAATTTTTATCCATAAAGTACATAAATTGACAAATCATGTGATGCCACATCAGCACACCAATAAAACATGACTTAGTGCACCACTATTAGTCTCACATTTTTTTGGTGCTTTTTTGGATACCTCAACAAAAAGCATGTTGATGTGGTATCATATTTGATGATGTGGCCCTAAAACGAAATATAGAAGCATGTGAGTTGTCAAATAAACTATTGTACAAAACTGGGAGTGATTTGAAATTTCCACATAGAATTTTGAGAAATGTGAAGTTAGGGTGCTCCACTATGGGCCCCTCTCCCCTAGTTATTTATATAATGTCCAATAGTTGTGACTTGACTACCCTTAATTAAAGAAAACGTATTCATTTGATCTAAAAAGCAACCAATCATGTGATGCCACATTAGTGCTCAACTATCCATGTTGTGAATGCACAAGTATTGGTTTCACTTTTTTTTGGGGCCTTTTTGGACACCTTGACAAAAAGCATGCTGATGTGGCATCATATTTGATGATATGGCCCTAAAACAAAAGTTATAAGCAGGAGACTTTCCAAATAAGCTGCTGTAAAAAATGGGACTGATTTGAAATTTCCACGTAGGATAATTAGAAGCGCAAAGTTAGGGTGCACAACTACTGGGTCCTCTCCCCTATTGGTGTTGTTAGCTAGTGTGGAAAATCTAGATTGTGGTGACAGGGAAGGGAGTGGAGTGGAAGCGGTGGTAATGGAGGTCAAAGGGTGATTGTTGTGCCCAACGTGAACGTGTTTTGGTGCGGATTGCATTGTAGACAGTTAATGTCAATTTTGTAATATTTTATTGTCTCTTGGTCTAGTTAATGTTGTATTCAGGGTTAGGCCCCCTTTAACACCTAATTCACATATCTATCTATATATTAAATAATATTAGTATAGATATTTTAAATATATCTATATAAAAAAAGGAGAGATCAATTTAAAACTATTTCATTTACTCAAAAGTTATTTTATTTTACTTAGAAAATATTTTATTTGCTATATATATATCTGGAGACATAAATTTATGTGCTTATTTTGAAAATGTTATGTTTATTATTGCATATTAATAGTTTAGAATGTAAATGGCTGCCAAATTTAAGATTTAAGGTAAGAGTTGTGTACAACCGTCCCAAGGTCGCTACCAATTTTTTTTCTTAAATTGATTTTGAACAAGTACCAACTTAATCGGCTAAGCATCATTCATGTAGTTTAGAGATGCTAACTTCCAAACTTCACCATTCATCATGGTGACATCAACTCGAATTTTCCACTTATATGGTTACACATAAGAGTGATGAGCTCCCAATGTTAAGGTCATTCCTAGACCTAGACCTAAACCTTTAGGGTTCACTCCTGATGACCCTGCTCGTATATCCATTCATACAAAATTAGAGGCCTTGTAGTTTTCCCACCAAGGTCAAAGAAAGTTCATTCTATCCTCTTGTATGGGATCTTTGATCTCACCTTAAGCCATGACTATTTATTAAGTGTAAGCTATCAACTTAGCCTATTGTAATATAATGATATCTTGACTCACCATCAACTGTCGCTTCTATACCAAACATTAACAATTAGTATTGTGTAAACATACACAAATACATAAGGGTCATGCCATTCCATAATCCCCCAATTCCCATAGGGAGTGACACATCACATATACATAGTGACCAACTTTGGTATATGTTACTAAAAAGATGGGAAGAGGGGGGAAATCCTAGGTCCCTTAATATAGAGAACCTAGTATTTAAGGGTCCTCTTCCCAAATTTTATTAGAATACTAACCATAAAGTCAAAAGATTGACTTTTAGCCTCAATGGTGAGTCAATTAGACCTAGGGGTTGGTAGTTCTTCAAGGGTAGAGAATGATTAGGATGATTTGAAATGATGAATCTAAATGAACTATATGACCTAGTATGTAAAATGTAGATTCCTAAAGATTTATAGATTGTGACAACACTTTGCAAGTAGATTTGAGAGATGTTAGAGGACATGTACCTATCTCTAAAAGTTGATTCTAATATGTGCAGAGGGACTAGTTCCCCCCTAGATGAATGGGTCCTTGATAGGGATTTTGAAAATAGTTTTTATAGTCCTTTAGTGCCAAATCTAAGATGTTGATTTCCACTTGCAAATGTGTCAGAATGACAAAAATAAATTCTACAACTTAGTTTTTGTGTCTTGGAAAGAATGGTGACAAAAAATGCAACAATTTGCAAAATTGCTCTTCAAGATATTTTCAATCCTTTTTCAACCTGTAACCTACACATACAAAAAGAGGGAACAAATGTTTGTTGGTGCCATATAGGGGTTTGTCTTAGGGTAAAAGCACAAAGTTGTTTCACACTTTATAAAGGAAACGACCAACACTGATCCAACTTTTAAACTTGAATCACTAAAAAGTGGCATATATGTTTTAAATTTTGAAATGAACTAAACTAGTAAAATATGTATTTTTTAGTACATTTTATGTTTGTATTTTTTAAAAAAAATTAAAAATTTATTTTAAACTAGTTTTTTAATAAATTAACACTATAATTTAGTTGCTGATAAAATGCTGAAAAATAAAGTTGCACGGGACGTCAAACTTTTTGTAGTAAATTTTATTATTTTTCATTCAATTTTTTTGTGTGTATTTATAACTTTAAACTTTAGTGCATGGATATATTTTATTCTAAGTTTGATAAATGCATATTTTTAAATAAATATTAAAATGTGCGTGAATCAAAAAATAGTTGTTTCCATCAGACGTCAACTATCATATTAAATATTTATCTAAAATGGAAAAAAAATTATACCATCTTGAAATAGATTCTTTTATCTAGTGCACCATATTTTTTCAAATTATTTTAATAAGTTCTAGTAGTTTTCCTTGGTATGGTAATCAACCTAATATTTTGTACTGATAACCTACTCTTAGTAAAAATAAAAAATTAAATATAAATAATAATTATACTATTAAAATAAATAAATTTTTGAAAACTACACTTATGGATCTACAAAAGGGTATTTTTATATTTTTAAAAAAATGTTATTTACATTAGTAGGAGTTATTGAAACTTCAAGTTTTTCAAATAATTTTATTTTTTTGGTAAATTGGACTCAAAGTGGTGCTCCATATAGTTTTAGCCAACAATTTTAGTTGAAAAAGTTGTTGAAGTATCTAACTTAGTTAGAATGAATCTTATTAGATCATATGTTTGACTAAAATTGATTTGTAGTTAGAAATACTTAAATTCAATTATGCTGATAAGTTGGCTGAAAGTGTGACACAACTTTGTGCTTTTACCCTTAGTCAAACCTCATGAATAGTGTTCCCACTTTCACAATGCAATGCTAATGATAGAAAACCTTGAATGGCAAGGAAGGAAATGATGAATGAACACTTGTTGCAACTCACCACCCTTCAATGGCTTCCTTGAAGGACTGAAGTCATACACATCTCTTCAAAGGAATTGGATCTTGCTTGCTTGATTTACTTGAATGCTTGAAAATATGAAGGCCTATAATGCTTATTAGCCTTCACAAGAAAACATGAACACACATAAACTTGGACATGATGTTAGGATCTTGATTGTTACTACACATGACCTGATAATGCTACATTGAATACTCTTGATAATAATATTTTCTCAACAAGATTGTTCTCAAGTGTTAGAATGTTGCTTAGATTTTAAAATGATAAAATAACTATATAATTATAGGTGTTATATCTAATTTTCTGAAAATTAAATTCCAACATCCAACACTTTCTAATTTGAACTTTGATTATTAAAATACACGCCAAAAAATACATTTTAAATTAGGTCCTAACACATAAAGGGGACCCATTCACCATGGGGAAGGGGTCTTGGCCTATATTTCTAGGACACACATAATCCATGGCAATTTAAATATTAAATGCATTTATTTAATATTGGCCTTCAAAAATGATAAGAATAAGGCTTTGGAATGCATAATTTGACAAATTAGAAGCTTAATTAAGTCCAATAAATTAAGACCCAAACATAGTGTGAAATTGTAAATGGTACTAATTTCCTACACTACATTTAACCCCCACTTTATTGAAAGTATGAACTTATGCTCAAACTCACACTAAAGTAGAGAAATATATGTCAAGGGAGGTCCAATTATACAACTATTGGAAAGATAAGATGACAAAGGATCAAGGAGAGTGATCAAGCCCCCAAGATCTATGATCTCATGGAAAAAAAACAAAGGCACAAAAGAACACACACATGTGTAGAAAAAACAAGGTACACCAACATTCAATGTCAAAGCTAATGCAAAAAAGGAAAAAGGATGGACTAGCAAAGTCTATGTTGTATGCCCATAAAATATCAACTACACTAAGTTAAACATTCATGAACAAAGTAAAGAAAAAATTCCAAACTCACCTCAGTGAGGTGCAAATAAAATCACCTTAGTGGGTGCAAAATAAAATTCACCTCAAAAATAAAACTAACTCATAGGGTGTAAAAAAACTTACTTCAGGGTGCAAACAAAACTCACCTCAAGGTGCAAATAAACTCACCTTAGGGGGTGTAAACAAACTCACCTCGTGGTGCAAAGAAACCCACCCGGGTAAACAAAATCACCTCAAAGCTCAGGTAAAATAAAATTCACCTTAGGGGTGAAAAAAACTCACCTGTGGGGTGTTGTGATTGTAATCATAGTAATAGCTAAATACACTAGATCCATATGAATTTAAGCCATATTTAACTACCTAAGCTACAATCCCAATGAAATGTTTGAAAGCTTCAAACCAAGCAACCATTAAACTAAGCATGAAATAAACCATGAAAGCATAAAAGAAACCTAATCTAGAACTCCAAACCTTATCCCATTGGGGGATTGGTGTCATATTGATATGGAATGATGACCCTTTCCCAATCCCTTGATGATCTAATCAAACTACATTGATGAAAACCTAGGTAAAATTATAAATATGCTTTTGATGGATGAAAGAGATGAAAATCTTGATAATGGATGCAAGGATGAATAAAGATAGTATTCAAACATGCGATAAATTTTATTTGATGGAAGTGGATCCATTTCTCCAAAACATGAGGTATTTATAGGAGAAAATGGTGAATCAAGGGTTGAGATTGATTTGATCAATCAATGGTCAAGATGCAATCAAGGGTGAAGACATGGAAAAAGGATTCACATCAATGGATGAGAATCAAAGATCACATGGATCAAAGAAACAATCAATGACTCACAATGATTCAAATAAACACACTTTCAAAGTTGTTGGAAAGTTTGCTAGGAAAAAATATTCCCTTTTTGGCGCCAAATAGAAGAATATTCCAAGGGAATATTCCCTATGCAAGTGGATGGGTGAGGAAAATTAGTGATTAGTTAGTTAAAACAAAGTTTTAATTGTGCAAGTTGAGGAATATTAGGATGCTCATTAAATAATTAATTTATTTAATGAAAAGGGGATGCAAATGACATTTAATTCAATACTTTTGGATTATTCAATTAAATGAGAGGACATAAGGGGATTGAATTTAAATAATTTGCATTATGACAATTAAACCAAATGAAATGCTAGTGTGAAAGAGGGTGAATTAACCTAATTAAATTAATTAGATTAATAGATGAAAATGATGTATATTTAATTAAACAACTAGGATCATTTAATTAAATAGTAAAAAATGAGATGAATTTAGGAAAAAACGGTGTTAGTACTCAAATTCAAGTGTGTAATATAATTCAAGACAATTTTAACTGTCTACATTTTTCCCCTCTTTGAAGTGAGGTACCTATTACTTTGGTTCAAAGATTGACACATTTCAGATTAATGCTATTTCTCAGATCAAAAATTTGAAAATTCCTACTTTTTTCAGATGCCCCACTATTGCCCCAGTGGAAGCAATTAAGTTGGTACCCTGCTCCCTCGAGAGATCAAGCAAAAAAATATTTTTTTTTCGGGTCAATATGGTGATAGATTGAACATAGGTTCAGCTCAATGAGGATAAAAGATGCTTCTTAGAAAGCTCAAATGTTTGATGTAGATAGATTTATGAAGTAGAGATAGTCATCGACCATGGGTAGTCTCATGTACATTTTGATATATATCACACAAATTCGATATTTGGATAAAAATGTTAGTAAAGATAGAAGAATAAGAAGAATAAGATGGACGGATTAACCATTTTTTGAGACTAATTCAACAGTCCAACAAGCCTATGATCATTCCATAATTTATTAGATATGGTGACGAAAATGATGATTTTCTTGTTCTAGGGATTGGGATAATTGGGCCCTTCGTTCTTTATTTTTGATATAACATATGGACACGATGCATTAGGGTGTTGATAACTAGGATGGAATTGTATCTAGTGCAATGGAATTTGACTTTGCAAATAGATAGGATAATCCTTGCTCACACCTTGACATGCATAGACCTCATTGGACCAAATCATATGCAATAGTCAACAATCTATTTGAAATAACCTCCCTACACACAACTAAGCAAGTACTCATCATGATTATTTTAGAAGAATATCCCACAAGAAAAAAAAAAAGATAATGATTGATGCCCCATTCATTTCTCTCTAAATTGTTTTGATAGACATCATCGAGAGGTTGTCAGAATGGGTCAACAAGATAAATCATAAGACAAGATCAAAATGAACAAACAATCAATGCTATTTATATCTCTTTCCTAAGTAATGTTTTTTGAGGATAAATATCTAAAATGATTTCCAATGGGGTGATCCCACAATACTGGTCTACAATTTTTGGCCAAACTAGACACTGAACTAATTTTTTCTAACTAAATCTTCACTTTCAGGCACCTATAGCGGCTAAACCGTGAGGAATTTGAAGATGATACAAACTAACTAGTGATTTGTGAAATTTTGTTTGTAGATTATAAATATATTTTTTCAAAATTTTTGGAATCAGATTGCACTTATTTTTCCATCTCATTTGAAAACTAGTTCTTTTTAGTAAACACCATTTTTAAGGAGTGATGCTCACCGTATACAACATAGCTTTTTTTCCATGAAGGATAAAATTCTATTTTTTTCGAATTTAGATTTGTAACTATGATATCTAGCACTTTCATTTGGTTTCATAGTGTTTTATTGAATATTTTTTTCCTTAATCAAGCTTTGAAGTCAAACCAATTATAATTCTGACATAGGCGAACCATATACAACATAATTTTTTTTGTTGGATCAAGGACTTCAATATCTAGTGCACTGATATTTTTCAATTTTTTTTTTGATAATCTGCTTATTTTCCACATGTGCAGAACATAGAACTTGATTTTTGGTGAAAAACCTATGTTTAATCAAACTAAAAAGACAAATACATAATAAAACCAAAACATATTAAAATTATATTCATTGGATAGCTTGTTTTGAGGACTACCATCATCCAGTTGGGTCTGTGAATTCTCCATTTTCATCGTCAAATTGACTTTTGAAGGGAAAAAATCTTGATAAATTTGGTGCCAGAGGGGGAGAAGGGGAAAAGGGGGTTCAAATGAACCTAGGTTTGAGCAAAACGCCCTTAGAGGTTCGCTCAAACTAGGGTTTGAGCGAACACCCCTTTCCACTAAGTTTTCCTTTGTTTTTCATCCTAGGAAATGTGGAATATGGTGGGACCCAACATTAAATAGGTTTGCTCAAAGGGGGGTTCGAGCAAACCCCCTTTGGGTTTTCTCAAACCAAAAGTTTGTTCGAACCCCCAAAAACCAAAATTTTCTCCATGGGGGAATTTTTTGCAATTTTCCTTCCTCATTGAAATTGTAAACCAGTTTTGTGGATTTACGCAATGATAATTCCCATTGTAGGAAGGATGCATCCTAGGACATGTCAATGGATGGTGGTAGGTTAATAGGTTGTTTGAAAGGTTGTTGATATATGGTCCAATTGACATGTTTGATAATGATCAGGGGTTTGATTTTTTTGTTGTGTTTAATGGTTATACTTTTGCTAATTGTTGTACTTGTTTATGTTTCTATTACCAAAGGGTGAGGGTGACGATCGATTTATTCTGGGTGGAAGTTTATTACGAGTGAAAGCGAGATGGGATAGGTGGTTTTTAAATTTTTGGAACATTTCAATGTTTTTGGTATTTTGCAATGTTTTGAGGCTATTTTTGGTCCTTTTGGGTGTATTTGAATGTTTAGGTTTCCAGGTTATTTGAGGTTGTTTAGGCTTTTACAAGTTTTTCAAATGTTTTTGAGTTTTCTAAGTTTTCAAATGTTTTTGTGTTTTCCTGAGTTTTTAAATGTTTTTATATTATTTGAGTTTTGACCAAGACCTAAAAGGGACTGACCTAGGGCCTCAGGAGCTTATCAAAGATTAGCCTTGCCTACATTATACACACATAGACCATGTAGTTCAACTGACTTTGACTAGTTATCATTTATTGATGAGATGTGAACACTTGATGGATTGTCAGTTTATTATGATAGACTGTTAAAGACTAACCTAAAGTGTCTTAGGGAACACCAATGGTGGCCTTGCCTATGTTCAAGCTTAGAGACTTGTAGTTCAAAAAGGTAATGCTTTTTAATTTTTTTGACCTATTTAGGGATTTTGATGTGATTTGGATGTTTTGGATTTTGAATTTATAATTATCTGAATGTTTTTTGGATTTTACAAGTGTTTTTGGATTTTTGATGAGATTTTAAATGTTTTTGGATTTTTTGATGAGATTTTAAGATAAACGATACCTAGATCACAATTTCGATGTCACATTGTGAGATATAAGGCATAGATCAAGAGTTATTTGAAAACAAGAGTGCAAGAACTTGCCCCTAGTTGCAAATATGAGCTAGTCTGGTGGTGTTGTCATTAAATGTTGTCATTGATTTCAACACTATTCAGTATGTTGTAGATTGTACTTGTATATTTGAGATACTTTTAAGATGTTGTGAGTACATGGAGCTATCTTTATGATGTTGTAGATGTGCCGGTTTGATGAATTTCCAAGTGATTTTGAGAAAATTAATAAAGAGAAGTCGAATGATGAAAGTGTTCAAAATGTGCTTCGGATGTGCTCGTGATTTCTCCCGTGGTTGATCCTATGGGTGATCCCACAATAGTGGTTTACACTTTTTGGCCTAACCGACATCGATATTTTTTTAACACAATCTCCACATTCTGCACCTATAGCATTAAACCGTAAGAAATTTGAAGATGATGTAAACTAGAGTCTTGTCACATTTTGTCTGTAGATTCTAAAAATATATTTTAATTTTTTGGAATCAGATTGCACTTCTTTTTCCATCTCCCACAAAAATTGGTTTTTTCAAAAATAGCATTTTTAAAAAGTGATGCACAACCGATAACGATAACTTTTTTTCCATGAAGGATAAAATTCCAATTCTTTCAAATTTAGATTTTTATAACTCGATATCTAGTGCTTCCACTTGGTTAGATAGTTTTTATTGAATATTTTTCTTTAATCAAGTTTAGAAGTAAATCAAATGACAATTCAAAATAGCTGAATCGTGATAACGCATAACTTTTACTATATGTATCAAATTATTCTCTTTTTTTTGTTGGATCAAGGACTTCAATATCTGGTGCACTCATATTTTTAAATTTTTTTTTATAATCTTCTATTTTTCCACTTGGAACAAAGATTTTTGTTTTCGATGAAAAACCTATATTTAATAAAACTTAAAAAATAGATAGATAATAAAACCAAAACATACTAAAATTATATTCATTGGATAGCTCGTTCTGAAGGCTACTCGATTCCAAGTTTGGTTTCTAAATATTCCCCCATTTTCATCCCCAACCGGAGCTTGAAAGCGTAAAATTTTAGGTTTTTTGTGTGAACAAATTAAAAAATTAGGGAAAAAGGGGTTCATTAGAACTGTGGGGTTCTAGCGAACCAGGGTTCATTCAACCCCCACTAATATGCATTTTCCTTTTATTTTTGGGTGGGAAATACCCATTAGTTAATGGGTTCAAGCCAACCCTAGTTCGGTCGAATCCCATTTATGGCGTCCATTTATGGTTCTACGAACTCCATTTATGGTCTCGAACATGTAGGTTCATGCTAATCCCTAAAACCAATTTTTTCCATGGGGTCATTTTTCTCAATTTTCCTTCCTCCATCAAATTGTAAACCACTCATTATGGCTTCACCCCTATGCTTGTGTGGATATGAAGGTTTGTTAATGGTGATCTCATGATGATATATTCTAAGTTTCAACTTCTAGTGTGATGGTGTGTGATATTTATGTTCACTGGTATGTGAGCTATTCTGGCAAGAGTTGATCTTCTATGGATAGGGAGAAATAGTTTTTTCTCTACAATTCTCTATTGTTTCATTTCAGATCTTGCCGATCTTGGATATGTATTGTGAAGGTATTTTCTATGCTCTAGTAAAGAGGTTCAAAGTTTGGTGATCTAGAAAGTCATGTTTTAGTGTTTCAGTGTATGTTTGCACAGTCTGGTTGGACTGGTGAAAGGTGTTTAGTGATTGAATTGTGTTGTTTTGCTGCAGATGTATCTAGAGAATTCTAAGATGTGTTCTTATGCTTGATGAAGCATGTTGTGGAGTCCATGTGTCATATTTTGATTGGGAAACATGTACATCAATTTTCATTTGTGTTAGATTCATTAGGTTTGGACGACTTGGTGTTTACACTTCATTCAAAGAATAATATTAATTTTAGGAAGCATGTGATTTATCCAAGACATTATTTTTGGTCTTGGTTAAATATTTATTTGGTCCACTCTTATTCCTTTCCACCTTAGGAATTTTGAGTTGCCGACCTAATTTGAATTTTTGAAATGAGGTATTTGTGGCCGACCTTGGAAAAAGATTCTAAGGTTGAGAATGGTATAAAAGCAAGTCAAATTGTGAAGATTTATATGATAGAGTGATAAAAAGTGATGAAAGTGAGTCGCAAATCATAAAAGTAGAAGTGTGTGTGAGTTGTGATAGCAGTTCTCCATTGTGTTGAAGGTAGTGAGTTAAGGTTTTCTACAATCCTGTGAATGTGCATTAATTGCTGTGGTGGATATTTTTGTTCTCTTTTGTATCTGTAGGAAGTGAGCCTCCCTATTGGACAATGAGTCCTTTCTGTAGGAAATGAGCCTTTTTCTTTGGACAGTGAGTCCTCTTCTAGGCAATGAGCCTTTCATAGTGAGCCTTTGTTTTATAATATTTATATTGTGAGTTAACCCTCACTGTGGTTTTTCCCTCATTGGATTTTCCACGTAAAAGTCTAGTGTTCATTGTGTTGATTTACCTTATGTTATTTGTGTTTCATGCTCTTACTTAATAATAGAATAGTGTGGTTGTGAAATTAATAAGTGTTGAGTTTTAAAGGTTTGAATTGTGTGACAAATGATTCAACCCCCCTCTCAGTTGTCCTGTGCCTGTTTGACAATTGGTATCAGAGCTTTGGTTCCTTGTTGTAGAGCTTAACTGCTTAAGGAAGATCCAATGACACATAAGTTGGCGATCCCTATGTTTGATGGAACTGACTACAATGATTGGAAGGAGCAGATGAAAGGATACATTATCTCCTTTGGTTTTAAGACCTGGAAGGCTATTGAGACAAAGTATGCACCTTCGTCTGGTGGTCTTACTACTACAGATGAGATCTCCACTTAGGAATAAAATGAGAAGGCAAAGTATGCTATTTGCAATGGTTTATCTAAGAATGAGCGAGTAAAGGTTTTTTCTTTAGAAACTACATATGAAGTCTCGAAGAAGTTGGAAGATATGTATGAAGGAAATGAAAGAGTGAAATTGACAAAGAAGCTAGCAACAAAGCTAAAATTTGTGAATCTGAAGATGGAAGAAGGTGAAGAGTTTACAATTTTCTTTTAGAGAGTTGAACTGACTTCAAATGAAGTTAGAAATCAAGGAGGAAAACTATCATATGAAGATATAATTGAGAAGATATTGATAACCATACCATAGTGCTACAGTGATAAGATCTCAGTGATTGAAGAAGTCTATAATCCTAAGACTTACACTTTGGAATAGTTGTTTGACACCTTGCAAGCATTTGAGATGAGAAAGTTTTGGAAATAATACAAGATAGAAGAAAAGGTAGAAACAACATTCAACACATTGAATATTGAAGAGGAACTGAATAGTGATGGAGTTGATGAGTTAGAAGCAAACTTTACCAGGAAGTTGAAGAAAGGAACCAAAATGTATAAAGGTATGTTTCCCTTTAAATGTTTTAGTTGTGGTAATATTGGTCATTATGGTTCGAGATGTTCGAATAGAGTTGTGCATAAGAAGAACAAGGATTATAAGGATAAGGATAGGAAGGATAAGAGATATAAGAAGCTGTACTATGTTAAAGAAGAAGTAGGAATTTCTGATGATGAATCTGAGAATGAGGCTGATGATAGTGAATTCTTATTCCTAGCGTTGGAAAGTAAATCTGTATCCACTAACCCTCGAAAATGTGTAAGGAAGAAAGGTCCAGAGAGTAAGAAGAATATAATGGAAGGTACTTTGGTTATCACTTTTCATGCAAGACAGGATGAAGACTACTCAGTAATTGATAATGGATGTTCTAATCACATGACTAGCTTAATTAAGCCTTATAAGGGCATAAAGGGGTCAAATAAGTCATAAGAAAGGTGTAAATAGTGAAATTATGCCTAGAAAAGTGTGCATTCTTGTTACAAGATTTGGGCATGCAAAGAAAGGTATCCCTAAATATGAAGACAAAGAATTTTCATTTTGAAAACCCAAAATATTGAGCATCTTCTTTTTATTGGCCTCACTCGTATTGAAGATAAGTGTAAGTTCACTAAACTTGAGAAATATGATGGTGGTTTGGTTATGTTTGGTGATGATTCAAGAGCTAAGATTTGTGGGAAAGGTTCAATTAGTTTTGATGGAGTGCATAGTATTGATGATGTATATTATGTGAAGGGTTTGCGGCATAACCTTCTAAGTGTTGGTCAGATGCGTAGTAGTGGTTTTAAACTTGTGTTTCAGAATAATACCTATGAAATCATAAAAGGATCAAAAAATGGAGATATGGTTTTTTGTTGGAAGAAGAACTCATGGAAACATGTATCAGTTGAAAGGAGTTGATGGTCATTTCCTTTTATCACAAATCAGTGAAAGTTGGTTATGGCACCGAAGAATGGGACATGTAAATTTTGATAACCTAGTCAAGATTAGTGTAAAATAGATTGTTCAAGGGATTCCTAGAATCACAAGACCTGGTAATGCTATTTGCAGATGTTGTCAATTGGGGAAACATACAAGATGTAACTTTAAGGGAAAAGAGTACTCTACTACCAGAATGCTAGAGTTGATCCGTACTGATCTTTGTGGTCTAACTAGGACTGGAAGCCTGAATGGTGACAGGTATTTTATGTTGCTTATTGATGATTATACTCGAATGACATGGGTTGCTTTTCTATGAGAAAAAACTTAGGCTCTCGATAGGTTTAAGGTATTCAAAGCAAGAGTTGAAAATGAAGTAAATTTGAAAATCAAGTGTTTGAGATCTGATAGAGGTGGATAATTCACTTCGGGTGAATTTAATACATTATGTGAACAACATGGTATAAAAAGATAGTTTTTTACTATGAGAACCCCTTAGCAGAATGGAGTAGTTAGTTTTTTACTATGAGAACCCCTTAGCAGAATGGAGTAGTTGTAACGAAGAACATGACTGTACAGGAAGCTGCTAAAACCATGATGAAGGAATCAAATGTACCAAATGTGTACTAGAGAGAAGCGATAAATACTACAGTTTATGTTGTTAATAGAGTTCAGATAAGATACAACAACACTAAGACACCTTTTGAGTTATGGACCGGTAAGACACCTATAGTGAAGTATTTCAAGGTATTAGGAAGTAGATGTTATATTAAAAGGGATGATGAAAAATCTTGGAAATTTTGATGCTAGATGTGATGAAGGAATTTTTCTTGGTTATTCTACGACTAGCAAAGCATACATATGCTTCAATAAAAGGTTGAGAAAGATCATTGAAAGTGCTAATGTGAAAGTTGGTGAAGAGATATGTAGACCTATTGAGATAAGTGAAGTTGAACTTGATGACCCTATCTGTGGACATGTACATGAGGAGAACAAGAAGAACAAAGAAGAAGAGAAAGAAGAACAAGTGGAAGAAGAAGGAGAAGAAGAAAATAAACTGGAACCTGCTGTCAGAAATACTAAGTATGTAAAGAAGAATCATCCAGAGGATTAGATAATTGGAGATAAAAGTGAAGGTGTGAAGACTAGAAGCAGAGTTGCAGCTGAGGCAAATCTATGTTTTCTTTCTAAAGTTGAACGTAAGTATGTGAGTGAAGCATGTAAAGATGAGAGTTGGATGAAGGCTATGAAAGAAGAATTGTAGCAGATAGAAAAGAATCAGACATGGGAACTAGTCCTTAGGCCTATGAATAAAAATGTGATTGGTTCGAAATGGGTGTTCCAAAATAAGCTGAATGAAAATGGAGAAGTTGTAAGGAATAAGGAAATACTGGTATGCAAAGGATGTTCACAAGTTGAAAGTATAGAGTTTGAAGAGACATTTTCCCCTGTGGCTAGAATGGAAGCTATTAGGATGTTTTCAGCCTTTTCTTCCCACAAGAACTTCAAAGTGTATTAGATGGATGTTAAGTCAACATTTATGAATGGTGAGTTGGAGGAAGAAGTGTACATGGAGCAACCTGAAGGGTTTCAGCTATTTGAAAAATCAGACATGGTTTGTAAGTTGAAGAAGGCATTGTATGGACTGAAGCAAGCTCCTAGAGCTTGGTATGCAAGATTGGACAAATACCTAACAAAGCAAGGATTCAACAAAGGTTCTGCTAACAAAAATATCTACTTCAAAGTACAAGGTAACAATATGTTGATAATAGTTTTTTATATTGATGATATCATTTTTGGTGGAAATGAAGGCATGTGTAAAAATTTTGTTGAAGAGATGCAAAAAGAATTGAGATGTCTATGATTGGTGAATTGAATTTCTTCCTTGGCCTACAAGTGAATCAAACTGATAAAGGGATATTCATTTCACAATCTAAGTATGTGAAAAAGTTATTGAAGAAGTTTGGGATGGATGATTCCAAACCTGTTTGTACTCCTATGATAATCAAATGTAAATTGAGTAAAGATGATGAATCAGATAAGACTGATTAGAGAAAATATAGATATATGATTGACAAACTATTATATCTTACTACTACTAGACCAAACACTATGCATGTAGTATGCTTAGTTTCCATATTCCAAGAAGATCCTAAAGAGGCACATGTTGTAGCTATAAAGAGGATATGTAGATACCTGAAAGCTACACCAAATTATGGACTATGGTACCCTAAGAGTGATGATTTCATCTTGAGTGCTTATACAAATGCTGATTGGGCTGGATGTGTAGATGAACGGAAGAGTACCAGTGGTGGTGCTTTCTTTCTTGGTAGAAGATTGGTTTCATGGTTTAGTAAGAAGCAAGACTCAGTTTCTTTATCCATTGTAGAGGCAAAATATATTGCTGCAGCATCCTACTACACACAAGTTTTGTGGATGAAGTAAACTCTGAAGGACATTGGCATGGTATGTGATAAGCCTATTTCTATTTTATGTGAGAATACAAGTGCAATTAACACTTCAAAGAACATGGTTATGTATTCAAGAAAAAACACATATCTATCAAGTACCATTTCTTGAGAGAAAAAGTGTTGGAGAATGAGGTCAGATTGGTGTATGTGACCACAAAGGAACAAATTGCAGACATATTTACCAAGGATCTTCTGAAGGATAATTTTGAGCATCTTAGGGAGATGTTGGTGGTCATTGGCCCTCATAACTAGGTGTACATGAAGGTGCATTAGTCCAGTGAATTCACATAATATTTATTTATCTGGACTGATAAATGGGTCTACTCCACAGGGGGAGTAGAAGTGGTTTCATTGTTGCAGTATGAGTGTACTACTAAGGGGGAGTAATCAGAGTTGTTCTTCTTTGCCATTGATGTCAAAGGGGGAGAGAAAATTCATGTGAAAATCAGTTATAGAAGAAGAGAAGGTGTTCTCCCAGAATTGTGAAGGATGTTGTCTTTGATGTTTTTTCACATCATGTGTTGCCATCAATGAAAAAGGGGGATATTGTTGCAAATATGAGCTAGTCTGGTGGTATTGTCATTGATGTCAAAAATTTTTAGTATGTTGCAGATTGTATATGTATAGTTGAGATGCTTCTGAGATGTTGTGAGTACATGGATCTATCTTTATGATGTTGTAGATGCGCTAGTTTGATGAGTTTCCAAGTGCTTTTGATAAAATTAATAAAGAAGAGAAGTCATAATGATGAAAGTGTTCAAAATGTGCTCTGGTATGTTCTCTACATTTCTCCTGTGTTGATCCTATGCTTATGTGGGTCTAAAGGTTTGTTAATGGTGATCTCATGATGATATATTCTAAGTTTTAGCTTTTGGTGTGATGGTGTGTGAAAGTTATGTTCACTGGTATCTAAACTGTTCCAGTAGGAGTTGATCTTCTATGGATTGGGAGAAATAGTTTTTGCTTTGCAGTTCTTTGCTATTTTATTTTAGATCTCATGGATTTGGGATATGTCTTTTGAAGGTATTTTCTATGCTCTAGCAAAGAGGTTCAAAGTTTGGTGATCCGGAAAGTCATGTTTCAGTGTTTCAGTGTATGTTTGCACAGTCCGGTTGGACTGATGAAAGGTGTTCAATGATTGAAGTGTGTTGTTTTGCTGCAGATGTATCTAGAGAATTTTGAGATGTGTTCTTGTGCTTGATGAAGCATGTTGTGGAGTCCATGTGTCATCTTCTAATTGGGAAACATGTACATCAATGTTCATTTGTGTTTTCATTAGGTTTGGATGACCTGGTGTTTACACTTCATTTGAAGAATAAAATTAATTTGAGGAAGCATGTGATTGATCCGAGACATTATTTTTGGTCTTGGTTAAATGTTTCTTTGGTCCACTCTTATTCCTTTCCACCATGGGAATTTTGAGTTTCTAACCTAGTAATTTGAATTTTTGAAATGAGGTATTTGTGGCTAACCTTGGAGAAAATTTCTAAGGTTGAAAATGGTATAAAAGAAAGTCGATTTATGAAGAGTTGTATAACAGAGTGATGCAAAGTGATGAAAGAAAACAAAAAATCATAAAAGTAGAAGTGTGTGTGTGAGTTGTGCTAGTAGTTCTCCATTGTGTTGAAGGCAGTGAGATAAGGGTTTTTGCAATCCTATGAATGTGCATTAATTGCTATGGTGGATCTTTTTGTTCTCTTTTGTATCTGTAGGCAGTGAGCCTCCCTGTTGGAAAATGAGTCCTTTCTATAGATAGTGGGCCTTTTTATTTGGAAATTGAGTCCTCTTCTAGGAAGTGATCCCTTGGCAGTGGGCCTTTGTTTTATAATCTTTATATTGTGAGTTAACCCTCACCATGGTTTTTCCCTTATTGGGTTTTCCATGTAAAAATCTAGTGTTCATTGTGTTGATTTACCTTTTGTTATTTGTGTTTCATGCTCTTACTTAATAACAAAATAGTGTGGTTGTGAAATTAATGAGTGTTGAGTTTTAAAGGTTTGAATTGTGTGACAACTGATTCACCCCCCTCTCAGTTTTCTTGGGCCTATTGAACACTAGTGTCTAGTAATGTGTTATAGGTTAATGAACAAACCAAGATAGGTAATGTATATGGGGAGAGTTCAACAGAGTTTTATCATGCTAGATATGGGCTATTATATTTCATGAGATATAATGGTAAAGATCCTACCAAGAGCTTGCCATGAGTAGAGTTGAAGTATACGTTGAATCTTTGTCAAGATCAAGATAAAGCTAGAATATCTAGAAAAACTAGATTGGATGGATGGAGGGAACATTAGATTTATCATGAAAAGGAAGGATCATATAAATGCTTGATTCTGCTCATGATGCTTGTTTTCCATGTTTTCATCATAGCACTTGCCCAAAGTGCCATTGAAGTGGGTTTCACTAGAGGACGATTTTTATTTTTTACTATATTTTGGATTTTTTGATTTTTTTGATTTTTTTAATTTTATAATTTTTTTTATCCTCATGCTAAACCACCTGGTGGTACTAATGTAGAGGCCACTATCATAATGTGCCAACGATACCCTGCTTGAAGAAGGATTTTCTAAGATAAGAGCACTTGAATGCAACTTTTGAGAACTCTAATCTATCTTGTGGATACCAAAATTAACCTTGTCTATGTGTGCACATCGTGATAGAGTGCCTTCAAAATCCTTAGGATGGAGAGTAGCTTCCAACACACGGTCAATGCAAGAATTGGATATCATGAATGGAGTGTACAACATCATGTATGAAGGAATATGAGATGGAGTGGTCGATAGTTTGGAATCTTTGATTCTCCAAACTTAGGAAGATGAGCATTGATGATTAGAATTCGTGATTTTTATGAGATTAGGACCAACTATTTGATATACTTTATTCTTCGCTTGAAAAGCCTACTTTTGTATTTGAGGACATCTTTGATGGATACATTTCCCTTTTTTACTTTGCTCCACAGTTTCTTTGAATAATGGAGTTTTGGAGGGATGATTTTCTTTATTTTTCTTTGGTATCCATTTTTATTTGATGTGTCCTTTGTGCTTTACTATTTATTTTTCTTTGATGATGTTCTCCTTTTTGTGTTGTTCCCAACTTGTGGATGGAATTATAGGTGGGTGATGATTCACGATATAGCTAGTTGTAGTGTTGATAGTATCTTCATCATAAGGATCCTTTGTGACCCTATGTTGATGTTTGCATTAGACAAAATTTCCCCCAGTGTTATGAAGGTATTGAAAATACTTAATCCTCTACCTTGATAATGTATCCTCTAATCCATATCCACTGAATATGACTTATCGTATATTGCTATGGGTTTGTGTTGTTTAGGAATATTAACTATTTTCTCTAATTATAGGACATATTTAGCTATTGATACCACTTAAAAAGATGTTATTGTTGATTCAGAAGATGTTGATGAAGCACAATCACTATAAGAATAAAAAATCTCGACTGTTTCTTGTTCTTGTGTAGGAATATCAAGATCACAGAGACTCTTGTTTTGAATGAAGAACGTCTATATGTCCATTAGAAAGAAACATCTATGGGGTGATATTGGGGATATATTTGGAGTTTCAGATGGTTTGAAGATGTCCCTTATCTCTTGATGAAATTTTAGGGATAGGGGTTCTTGATCCTAACTTGATTCAAAACAACTTTCGTTATCCTCAAGGGCCTCCTCTTGACATGATCCTTGGGTGGATGATACATCATCGGTAAAAGACTCTTCACAACATTTTGTAGGTATGGGTGAAATGAGGGATATTTTTTGCTCCTTCAGGGCTTCTTCAATATGCCCAATCATTGAGTCATATGTGGGATAAATATCAAAATTTGATACATATTTGATGCCATTACGGTATGAAATATTGCTAGACACTATTAATTGGTTTGGAATTTGTTTTAAAATAGTATCTTGATACATGTTTGATTCCCCATGTTGTGATGAAGGAGAAACATGAATGTGTCTAACTATGGTATCATTGGTATGGTTTACTTTATTTGAGCTTGATACCTTTTTCAAATCTTTAACTTTTGTATGATTAGGCATAGGGTTTGTGTAAATTTTTAATTTTTCATTCCCAAATTTTTTATCAACGTCAATATCTCCTTGTTCAATGAGATCTTGTATTAGATGTTTGAGTCTTTTTTTTGGTCTATTATGACCTTTATATTGGTGAAATTCACAAAAATGATCTTCTCTATAGCTAGGATGTTTGACTTGTGGTGCTTGATAGTTTGAGAAATATGGGAGTATGATAAGGTTAGATTGTATTAACTTCTTTAACACATCCTCCATAGGTTCTCCTAAGGGAGTGAATTATCACTTAGGAGCATTGTTTGTTCTTTGCAGTCCACATTGAGTATTTGCAACATTGATTGTTTGGCGATGGCGTGGATGGTTGTTGTGTGTTCATGGTTTGGGTGTTTTCTTGTCTAGGAGTAGTTAAGACCACCTTTGCATCAACAACACCATCACTAGTAACATTCTTGTTCTTTTCCCAAAAGTGGGGCTTGTCGTTAGAACTAGTGGATACATGCGGTTGTCTTTATACACTTGTGTTCTCCCTTGTGCCATTAGTGTTCTCTCAATGTTGAGGTCCCTAGGGATAATCTTGTCATAAGATGTGACACATTGCATCTTCAACTGAAAGGATAAATCCATGTTGACATTAGCAATGGTGATTTTGACTTGTTGCTCTTCAAGAATGGGCCACTTGCTCTTAGTGCTCTTACCAGTTTGCAAAGGATTTTCCTTTGTTTTTCTTGAGAGTGTATAGCTCTTCCAAGATCACATCCATGTCAAGATTGAAGGATAAATGATCTATGAACCTATTGATTATCTGTTGGAAGTTTTGAATTCCTAGAGGAAACTATGAGAACTAATCAACTATTGTGCTTGCAAAATTATGTGGGAAAAGGTGCATCAAGTAGGAATCATTGTAGGAAACCTCCATATGCATGACATGGAATTATTTGATGTGATCCATAGGATTTCCCTTCCCTTTGTATTTATCAAACTTTGTGACCTCAAAATTGGGTGGGAAAGGTACCATTGCGATGTTCCTATCAAAGGGGTATGGACACTAGTTTTATTGTGCATGTGGCTTCTTTTTTTTCCCATTTGAATATCCTAGATCTGTTGTGTGAGTTCCTTGAGTTGTGATGACACGTCATATTGTAGATTTGGTGGAGGAGCATATGTTGTGTACTCTAGGATGGTGGATGAGTTTTAAGTGGGGTTTTGATATGACAGGGTAATGTATGGTGTGTAGGATTGATTCTGATACTATCAAGGTGAGGGTGATAGAGGTGGTGGTGTATATACTCCTTGTGCAATTTTATTTACGTTGTTTTGTTTTGTATTATAATACAAACCTTGTTGTTGGGCGTATTATTATGCTCACAACACTTCTTGTTGAGCTTGTTATGCAATCAAGGCTTGTTGTTGTTGCATGATCAAGGCTTGTTGTTGAGCTTTCTATTATTGTAAGGCTTCCACTTGGGCTTGTTACTAATGCAACGCTTGTTGATAAGCTTGTTGTTGTTGCAAAGCTTGATCTTGAGCTTGTTATGCTTGTAGGGCTTGAGCTTGAGCTTGTTGTTGATGCAATGCCCGTGGATAGGCTTGTTGCACTTGTTGGAAATCCTGTGCTTGATCTTGTTGTTCTTGCAAAGCTTGAGCTTGAGCTTGTTATGCTTTCAATGTAGGAGTGTTTTGATTTTGGGGTATGTGAGATGGATTTTGAGTGATCATGGTATGAGTGGATTGTGGGTTGATTTGAGATGGTTGTTGTGTGGTGACTGTTTAGGGGTTGTTTTTCACTATCATTCCTTGTAAAATTGTTGATTGGGATGAAGGAATGTAGGTTTGGGGACCCATTGTATTTTGCATCACTTGGGGGACCAATGGGAAAGATGATGGTGCCATTTGGTGTTGTGATATCAATGGCACATTTTGACCTTGAATCAATAGATTGGAAGGGTTCCATTGAATTATGTGTTGATTGTTCCCTTGTTATGTTTGATTTGGGGCCAAGCTATTACCTTGGTTGATGGGATTTGTTATCAATGTGTTACTTTGATCTAGATTCATGATAGATTGGTTGATGCGTTTTGTGGAGCCGATGGGTTTGATGGGCACATTGGGTGTTTGGATGGAGATTTCCCTTTTTTTTTAAGGGTTTTAACTTTCCCTTATTCTTCGTGAGGCACTTGGTTCACATTACCTTATTTAACATTGGGGACACTTTGGGTACTTGTGGTGAGGACAAAAGAAGATTGTTGCACTTGAAATGTCGAGTTCGTCGTTGTGTTGTGAAATGTAAAGGGGTACATATGGATGTAGAGGATGTTTAGGAATGGTGGTTGAAGAATGTGATGGGGCACCAAATGTTGGTATCCAATTTATGTTTTGGGGAAGGTTTGTGTTTTGTGTACCTAAAAGTGTTGCATTCTACATTGGGCATGAGACCAAGGTTTGTTGCAATTCTAGTTGCAAGACTAGAATTTGATGTTTGACTTGGCACAAGGGATGGAGTAGGTTGATTTATAGATTGAGTCAATCCTTGTGCTAAGGGTTGTGCAATGAAAGGGGGGAATTGATGCCACATTTTTTAGGCTTTGTTGATATTCAAGGAGTTCTTCCTCAAAGATCCCGTGGGGGTTGTTTGTGACGTCTTATACCTCATACCCTTTGTCTAATGAATTTTGTGGTTATTGTGATGGGGTAGAATGAATCCTAGGATTGAATTCTTGTGGGATAGTATCGCTTGTGGTAGATGTAGTTTTGGTTTGCTCCATGTTTCTCTTGTGTTGTTACCTTGTTATAACTATAAATTGTGGGTCAACTATGGGAGAGGTGTGTGGAGATTTATAGAGTTGAAACTCTCTAGTTGACTCAAATTTAGATAAAAGTGATCCTTTATGTTTCTTTGGACCAATAGTGTGAGTGAATGATGAAAAGGGTGAATGATATGGAGGATGAACTTTCTAAACTTTTGGAAAATACTTTAGACTTAAAGGTTTGATGTTTTGATGTCTTGGATAAAAGGTTCCAATGAACTTGTAAATCTAAAAGGTAGACTTGTGACCTTTTAAGATATACTAGCTCAAAAGTGTGATGACTAACTCAACTAAATGTATGGAAAAGGATTGATGTCCCACATAAAATAGCTAAGTTAGGGGATTGGTTTGATAATTGCCTAATTCTTAGAGTGTTCATGTGTCCAAAAGTTTCTAAAGTTGTTTGTGAAGTGAGATGTAAAATGTGTGAAGATGGATGGAATTTCTTAACCCAAAATGTGTTATCCTAAAAAGGACCTTTGTTTTACAAGACCAAGCTGGTGAGGAACATACTTTACCTCTAAAGTTATAAAACCTTAAGAACTCAATGTTTTGATAATTGAATTTGGACTCAATATTATGGAAATACTTTCCTTTTTTCACTTTGTTGCTTGGGAGTCAATGTGTTTCCTAAATAATCCCAATGTGTGGTGGGTTCATTTGGTTTCAAAAATTAATTTAGTGAGATTTCTTTTACCACATCAAGAAGTCTTAATTAATTTCAAACTAAAATGTCTATGTCTAAGCAACATTCATTCCACAAAGTCCAATATGTGAAAATCAAGAAGCTAAAGCCATAGTTCCCTATGTTGACTTTGGAAAGTGTGAATTAAGATATAAGTCCAAATATTTAGAAGCCTCTAAAGATAAAATCCTTAGGGACAAGCAACAATATAGGACTTTGAAAAGGTATTCACACTTAATCAAAGGGTTTGAATTTTGATAAACATGTTGATATTTGTTTAAGTTATTTTTGAAACCAAGCAAAGTGTTAAACTGGCTCAACAAGCAATAACAATCCTAGCTCAAGTGTACATATGCTCTTCTTGGTAGGCTTACCTCATGCCCCGAAGGGATGATTTTACATGAAACTTATCATAGACATGCAAAATCGACATCATGCATCTAAATCTAACTAATTAACATCAAATTCTTCTGTTAATCAAATAAAGCAATTTATTCGATTAAATTCCTCCTTTAATTAAATAAATTAAATATAATCCTCACATACCTCTTTGATTAAATATATCAATTTTATTTAATCAAATCCTAACGTCCCTCTTTTAATTAAATAATCCACTTTATTTAATTAATCTCTAAAGTCATCCATTGAAATTGAATAAATTCATCTTTATTTGATTTAACACTAACATCATCCTCTTTGATTAAATAAATCAAATCTTTATTTAATTAAATCTAAAATCATTTTCATCTCATTTTGATTTATTTTAATCCTAAAATCTAAGTCAAAAGTCAAAATCCCCTAATCTTCATTTAAATTAATCAAATCATGATTAACGCTAATCCTAATCCTCTTTTCTCTAAATTTTGCAACTTGTGCACATAAATCAATTTAATTGATTTATGAATTCATCCTTTTCATTCAAAAGTGCATCAAGATGGAATATTCTTCAAATTTGAATTTTCCCTCCCACATGCCTTATCCTCCAACAAAGCATTTAACACCTCTTACATTGTCTTTTACATGTCTCCCACTTGGCATTTAAGACTCTTTCTTCTCCCTCCAACAAGCTATCTTTTGAATTTCAAATCTCTCCCTCTTTGGCACATTGATCAAAATGTGCACAACCTTCATCTTCTCACATCTTGTCATTGGCTCATGTTTTTTCCCACATCATCCAATTTTTGCATTCTTCCATCTTTCTTGGTTATAAATAGAGGCTTCCTCTATTGTGTTAATCCTCCATAATCTTCTCCACAATCTCAGTCATTTGAATCCACATCCATCATCCAAGATCTTATCAAGGATTGGGAAAGGGCTTCTTTCCACATCAAAGAAGCACCAATCCACTATGAGATAGGGTTTGATTCATGTTATTGTGTGTTTTATTTAGCTTCCTTGTTTCCTTTGATTGCATACTTAACATGATTCAGTATTTCATAGAGATGTTTTGGTTTTTTTTGGTTTAAATGATTGATCATGTCAATGTGTTTTGAGTATTTGCATATTTTGACATCTACACTTATGGAGGACTCAAATAGAGGTATGTTAAGAATGAACTCTTAAGCTCTATGCCTCAACCATATATCGGACTTGGTAAGTAACTTCTTAGAAGTAAATTCCAATGCACCACTTTAAAAATACTTTAGAAAGACAAGGTTGGCTACTACACAAAGGTTTTTAATGAAAAAAATTGAGAACACCGAGACTGATACTAGGGTGATCCCACAATAGTGGTTTACAATTTTTGACCAAACTAGATACTGAAATTATTATTTTTAACTAAATATTCACATTTGGGAACCTATAGCGGCTAAACCGTGAGGAATTTGAAGATGATGAAAACTAGAGTCTCATCACATTTTGTCTGTAGATTCTAAAAATATTTTTTTCAAAATTTTTGGAATCAGATTGCACTTTTTCCATCTCCCACGAAAAATAGTTTTTTCAAAAACAACATTTTTAAAAAGTGACGCACATCGTATAACACATAACTTTTTTTCCATGAAGGATAAAATTATAATTCTTTCAAATTTATATTTGTAACTGATATCTAGTGCTTCCACTTGGTTAGATAGTTTTTATTGAATATTTTTCTTTAATCAAGTTTTGAAGTCAAACCAATTACAATTTAAACATAGCATTGTATAACATGTAACTTTTTCTTGTATATATCAAAATTCAATTTTATTTTTTTGTTGGATCAAGGACTTCAATATCTGGTGCACTCATATTTTTAATTTTTTTTTTGATAATCTACTATTTTTCCACATGTGCAGAACAAAGACCTTCATTTTCAGTGAAGAACCTATGTTTTATAAAACTAAAAAAAAAAGTACATAATAAAATCAAAACATATAAAAATTATATTCGTTGGATAGCTCATTCCAAGGACTATCTGATTCCAGAAGGGTTTTTGAATACTTCTTCATTTTCATCCTCAACCCGAGCTCCAAAGCATAAAAAAAAGACCTTTTTGTGTCTCAGAAAGGAGATGAGGGGCAAGGGGGGTTTGAATGAACCCCTAGGGGTTCGAGTGAACCCTTAGAGGTTTGCTCAAACTAAGGTTTGACTGAACCATGGTTTGAGTGAACCTCTTTAAGGGGGTTCGCTCAAACCCCCTTTGCTATGCATTTGTTTTATTTTTTGGCAACCAAAATTTAAAAGGGTTCACTCGAACACTAGAAGGAAAAGAGTTGCTAAAGGTAGTATCCATGCCTAGTGTACTCATTACAATACTAGGAGTGGAAGCTTTAGATAACCCAATATCCACAATGAGTGTGTTATCATGGGATAACATGAGTCTCAAACTTATTCTCACTAAGGTATTAACAATAGGACACCAAACAAAAATGTGGGGTGAGTACAAATGCAATGTAGACTAATAAGAATGAAATGCTTAAATGTAAAATTTTGGAAAGTAAAACTGAAATGTAGAAAGAACAAACAAAAACTCAGAAATTATAGATTAAATGCTAGAAAGTGCAGTAAAAAATATGCAATTGGACTAAGGCGTCCAAGGTGACGAATGAATCTAGGTAGTGATTTTTTTTGTAAATTTTTAGAATTTTTTTAATTCGATTTTATGATTTTTAGGTTTTTAGATGCAAATGTAATATGACTATGCATAATTTTATTTATTTTCAATGAAATGCAATGCAAAAATGCAAGCTATATGAGCTTTTTACTAATGAAGATTTTAAAACCCTAGGATGCAAATTAAACAATACAAAATGCACTGCAATGTAATTCTAGGATGTAAAGGCACTTGAAATCAGAAATATAATGTTCTAAATTTGGGTTCACTAAAATTTGGACTATGGAAATGGAGTCACAACTTCTCTTATCCACACCCAAAAGGGGAATGAAGGAAGACAAATTTGATTTTGTAAAGTTCACACTCAAGAACAATTTCGTGAGATTCCAATGCAATAAAGATTGAAATATGTCAAGGGAGATTGTTTCTAAGGCTATAAATTGATAAAGAGGATAAATTATGGATGCAAAACTAAGGAAATGCAAAATGTTTGAAAACAAAATGTGATATACAAAATGAACTAAATATGCAAGTAAACTATAACAAAACTTAATGAGACTAAAGAGGTGCACCTAGAAATTGGAATGTGATGTAGAGAGGCTCTGGAATCTTACAAAATTTACTGTTGAAGCCAATTGGGACACTTACACCAAGCTAGGTGACTTAGTCCTGTTTTAGGGAAATTCTATCGGAATAGGTTTCATCCAAAAGGGTATCCAGAATTATAGAAAACACTTTTCAAGATTGGAAATGGGACTAATTTACCACTGATGGCAACTTAGTCCACCTTCAACTTTCAAGAATTTCAAAGATGTAATCTATATCTCTTGGTCTTCACTTCTGCTCCTGACAGGTTTCTGAATTTGAAACTACATAATTTGATCTGTAGGTGATCTCCAAGCTTCTTTTAGGGCTTTGTTGACTTTAAAATACTTTGATGAGTTGTTGAAACCTTTTAAAACCTTTCTCTTTGATAAATCTGTATACAAGACCCACAAAACACACATGCAAAGAAGGAAAAATTGTTAAGGATTAGTAAATAGGGGTTTTCCTTGGTCAAACCCTGATTTGGTAATTAGACCCTTGAAAATGAAATGAAATGAAAATAGAATGATGAATGAACAACACGCAATGCTACAACTCACCAATCCCTTGAAGTAGAAATCTGAACATATGCAAGTAGAAGATCCAATGGATGTATGCTTAAGAATGTCTAGAATGCTTGAGAATGATTAAGTGAATGAATTAGGATACTAAGGAAAATTAGGAGATGAAAAATGAGGGGAAACCCCTATATTTATACATGATTATACAAAATTTTCCAAAAATACCACATCACAGGCCGACCTCAAGGTTTAGAAAATAATATCCCACCAAAATTTTGAAATAATTTTGATTTTTGTGCCAAGTGGGACTAAGTCGCCCTAGTGGCAACTTGGTCCCACAAGGGTAATTTAAATGGGTGTTAGGAATTAAAGTGTATTAAATGATGTTTAATGGGATTATTCTCTAAAACACACTTAAGTGTGGCCTGTAAGTGTATAAAGGGGTCATTTAAACATAAGAAAGGGTCAAATTATTGATGACAAGCCTAGAAAAGCATGAAAGTTTGTTACAACTCCACTAGTAGAATTTGGAAAATAAATGACTACATGACTAAAATTTTTAGTCAGGTGACTAAAAGTTTTAGTCACGTGACTAACACTAGTAGAATTTGACAAATAAATGACTAATTTGGTCATTTATAAGTGACTAATTTGGTCATTGGGTAAAATCACAACTAAATGACTAAATAAATGACTAATATTGGACAAATAAAATGACTAAATAAATGTGCTCATTATTAAAATCTTGGCCATAATTTTCATTTTAATAAACATACTCTAAAACCTTCGTCAAGACCTTATTTTCGATCGTAGCCTGCCATAATTAATAATGAAATATTACAAATAAAATTACTAATTAATAGTTTTTGTGGAATAAATATTTTGTTTTTGTGGAATAAAATTACAATAATATTCTAAAAAATGTGCTTATTGCCCCATTTAGTCATGATCTCTGTCGTCAAATCCCACTCAAAATGGCATGGGCCTTAATAATACACAAATCACAAAGCCTAACACTTGAAAAGGCAACAATCAATATCAACAATGTAGATCAGTATGACCTCACATTAACAACTATTTCTAGAGTGTGTGAACTTGCAAGCCTATGCATAAAACTAGCTTTCACATTTCAATGATATGCACGCATGCAACAAAGTCCATAGGTAGCTCGTCGAAAGCAAGAAGAAGAACGCTTATTGGCATTATCGAATTCAAACTCTTGAATGAACACTAATACAAAAAAGAACTACAGGTTAGTTACTTTGATTTTATCAACTACATTTTTCCCACTTCCAACCAAAAAACCCTCATTGCATATATACTTAGTTACAAAGTGTCTCCAATGATTAATCCAAATTCCTTCTTTCAAAAAAGTAGTCATACACTACACATGAATCATTAATATCAACTTGCTCTAAAACATGACCAAAAAAACATCTTTCTTTTCTCTTATCAACAATTTTCCTACAAGTATGCAAATACATAAAAGCAACAACAAAATAAGACCAAACACTCTCACAACTCAACCATTTTGCTGGCACTAAATGCCATTGGAGTTCCTCATTTATGTCATATTTTATTTCGATATTAAGTCCCAACTCCAGATTTTCTCGAGATAATTTCCTTTCACAAACTAGATACTCATTTGTAGATTGTCATAGCAATATTTGCAATTACACTTCTTCAAATTTGAATGTGGATTTTCTTTTCTAGGATTGTAATTGAATGCACCTAAATCCTTATGCTATGGCTTCAAATTTGAATGTACCTTTACTTTTCCTTTATAGTAATTGAACGTCTTATGTAAGGGAAGTCCAATTATTTGGAATTCATGTCATTATGAAAGAACACTCATTATTTGCAAGCTTTCTTGCTACCTCTTATTTAAAGTTATAGTATAATCAGCCTTTGTGGATTGAGATGGATTATATTCAGAATATGAAACATCTTTATCATGCAAAAACAATATCTATTGATCTATTTGATGTTTTCTTGATTGTACTATTTAGATATCTATGTTCATATATCATTGGTAGATATAAACAACAAAAAAATAGAACAACTATTAAGATTTTAAACTTTAAAAATCTACACAAATGACTAAAAAAATAGGAAAAATTATTTGCACAAATGATGACAAAGGCTTCAAAAAAGAGAATCAAAAGAAAAGGTAATTTGTAGGTATTTGCAACACAAATTACTGTGCATGATTTATTAGTTTAAAATCTATTAAACTTTAAATTTATTTCAAAAAACATAAACTATATTGCCTGTAGTATCCAAACACATTGACAACAACTTTAATAATACTACTGCTTTATGTAGTAACCAATTGTAACCTTGAAGACCAAGATCCAATTTTTTCAATTTTGGTTAAACACTTTTTGACATTCTTATGTGGTTTTGTTATTTGTTTTTTTGCAGCATCAACTTTTGCACGAAATGAATGAGAAGTAATTGGTGGACATCATGGCTTTCAAATCACCCCCACTTAAAAGCAAAAAGTGAAGATACTAGCTAATGTCTTTTAAAGGATTAATTTAAAGGGAATAGATATTATTTTAAAACTTTAGAACATGTCTATTATGATAATTACTATTTTTTATTAATAATGTTGAGGGCTGGAAATAATAGCCATATTATATACGTGATAGCCACCCTGCAGGGAGGTAGATGTTGTTGATTCCCTTCCGGAGCTAGAAAGCATGCTCGAGCAACTACTATGGAAGGGGGGTCGTTGAACACTGTCCATCGGGGCTACCCTTTATACCGGGCACTTCCCTCCCATCCCAATTAATTAGTAAAAAGGCGAATGGGTTCATCGGTGGAGTTTGTTAATTAATCAGCCCGCTATTTGAAGCTAGCCCCTTAAGCGCTTCGCGCCCACCCTATAGGAACTCCTTAGTTGCTAGCCCCCTAGCGCTTCGAACAACTATATGGGGGGGAGGTAGCTCTCTCTAGAATCTTTATCTATCTTTGCCATATTCTATACGTAACATGCCTACCCCGCCCTAGCTGCTAATATAGTTGAAAGCGAAAGCTCCGATTCCTTACTCTAGCTACTTCTAGCTTAATCTAGCTTCAAGTAGCGGGCTAATTAATCTTCCTACTTAATTGACTGATTAATGAACTGATTAATGGTAGAACCACAACGGTCCCTACTATTCGGCTGGGGATAGTTGGCATGTTACGTATAGAATCTTGACTGCCCTATTATTCTATTCCCCCGGGGTTGGATGCGCTAGCTAGTGTTAGTTAAGGAATTGAGATCTCAATCCCTTTACCATGGAAAGCATGATCCATACCGATCCGAATGCGAGGCCTTACGAACGATCAACCAATCACTAGCCTTGCTTCACTTACGAGTGACCTTTCCAATTCCCCCAACTCTAGTTTCCCAGCCGGATTAATGGCACTTGCTAACCCCACCCCCCCTCTCTATAGTTCTAGCAGGCTGATTCCTTAGAATAGTAGGGACTCCCACCTGAAACTAGAATTCCCGGGGGCCCCCTACTATAGAGATCGATGATCCGGGGTGGGTGGGAGGAAAAATAGAGATTGATGATTGGCTTCTTTTCATTCCTCCCTATCTCGCTCAACTCCTAATAATCTACTTATCTCCCCCAACTTGTCCATCCCACTAGAATATCCTGATGAAGGCGGTATTATAATATACTACTAGAGACGGTTAAGGCAGTACTGGGTCAATCCAACCCCACCATCCCATTCAAAATATAATGGGGGGGCGGGGGGGCAGGGTGGGTGCGAAGCACAGGGGCGAGATTGATTCTCAAGATTGGAGATCGATTCTCCTCTTCTTTACAGCCAAACCCCCACCCCACCCCCATCCATTTTCTCTTTACCGCGAACTGGCCCCTCCCCCACCCCTTCATTATCGTCAGGAGTTAGTTGGCCGTTGGAAATTGCCCCTACTATTCTAAGGTGGGGGTTAGGGTAATCAAATCGAGAAAGCAGTCCCTACTATCTAATGGGGTGGGCTTTCTCGCCGATTGGGGTGGGTGGGAGGCCCCTACTACCCACCCATCCCAGGTTATTCTAGCAGGTTTATCACCCTAAAATTCTATGGGGTAGGCATGTTACGTATAGAATCTTGACTGAAAGGTCAATGAAAATTGGATGAATAGGTGTGGATGATTGATCCATGAGGTTCGACTCCTCATTCATCCTGCCGGGCACTACGGCAAGACGTGAAACACCCGATCCCATTCCGACCTCGAGCTGTGAAACCGTCTTGCGCCATATGTACTGCGGTGAAAAGCGGGAGACATGGTCAAAGCCCGGTCCCCTAACAGATTACGCAGGTTGCCCCCCCTCGTTCTATGAATGCAGAGGTTGGTTGGGCCCCGGTGATCATTCAAATTGATCGCGAACTATATAGAATTAGTCGTCATAGTAGGGGCCATATTATATACGTAACAAGGGTGGGAGGGAATCATAGTTCCCTTCCGGCCAATCAAAAACACATTATAGAACCCGACCTCGGTGGCCATGTTACTATTATCGGGGTCCTGCCTTCCTTCCTGCTGATTGAACCGGTTGCCCTCTACTCTATAGTTCTAGTTGTTGAATTCTTTAGTCGTCTTGCCGAGGAACATTAGCCCCCCACCCAGCCCCACACACGGCAAACCCTCGGATATAGCGTTTCTCATACACTCTATTCTTCTTGCCCTCACCCCCCCGGTGGTAATTAAGTATGGGTCCCGGATAGAAACTTTCTTCTTGCCTGGGGCCCTACCTGGTAATACCCTAACTTCCTACCTGGTAGAGGAGATCGAGAAAGGATGGCATTATAGAACTCTCTCTCCCTCGAGCTTGCCTTCCATCCAGCTTTAGTCTCCGATCGTGAACAGTGGACCGCTCTTCAGCTGAGATAGGAAGTTCTTGGGCCTCCCGAGTTCCTTATGAGAAAGGACCTGCCTCCCAACGTGTAGGTTCCCATGCGAGGACTTCCTTCCATCCAGTTAGAGCCCAGAGACCAGAGATAGTTGTGGGAGGCCCAGAGTAATTTAGCTAAAGAAAGCGGGGGTAACAGCGAGAAAGGAGGTAGGGATAGAGACTCGTAAAGGTAGTGTAGGGCCCTGTCCTAGAATTCTAGATAGTTCTCAGAGAAAGAGAGTTAAAGAAAGTCAATGAACTAGTTCAACCGGTAACAATCCAACTATAGGATAGCCGTTCCATCCTCACCCCCGGTGGGACTAGAAGCTTCATCCCTCACCCCCGGGTAGTCAACTATCCCTCGGTCCGGTAACAGTTTCTAACAAAGGATGGGAGTCAGTCCCGCCCTACCTCTTAATAGTTGGAGCTGAGCATGCTTTATTTTATCTGGTCCTATTAGCTGCCTCCCACCCTAGGGAATCAATGAGGAACTATAGCTATCCTCAAAAATAGGACCATCCTTGTTAACAACTATAGCTATCCAGCTAGGGCCCCCACCCGGCAACGTTAGGCTATCACGTAGAGAAGCCCCTACTATTTTTGTTAGGTCCCTCGACCATACTGAATTAACAGCTACCGAAGGGCCTTCCACTTACAGCACTGTAGGAGAGACCGTCATAGAACTATCGGTCCTACCTTCCGGAACTAATTTGGATTTTATCCCCTTGGTCCAGCGAGAAAGGATTGGATGGATGTTTCTCACAGAAAGAATCTAGTCTATCCAATTCCTGGTGATGTTATAATACTCTCCCCTCCCCGGCCTATTCTAATGGGTATCTCCCCTCCCCTACTATTCGGCAGGGTAGTTGAAGGAATCACAAAGCATGGGCCAAACATCAGAGAAACTAATTTGCTTTGAATCGACCGGTTGAATGAACAATCCAATCAATCTACCCCCTTAGAATAGTAGGGCCAGCGCTTCACGCCCACCCCCCCACCCCCCCATTATAGTTGTGCCTTAGGGGCCCACGGGTGGGATGGGATTCTAGTTGCCGGGTAGCTCCTCGGATGCCTACCTAATGGAGGAAGGAGGGACCTAACTACTTGTCCAGCTCAAAAGAGAATCGATGGATAACTACAATGAAGGAGCCTTGCCCTCACCCAACAATTCAGCATGGTCGGACAAGACTAGCTCCTCCCGGCGAAGGGCCGAAATCAAAACACTCAGAACCGGCTTGACATCGAGTTAGGGCTTGACATCTCTGACAAAGAGAAAGATTAGACTGGCCCCGTTAGTTTGCTGTAAAGAAAGAGCCTACCCTCACCGGATCAAAGTTAAGTAGTTCGGAGGATGAGACTACCCTTCCTAACCGCACCCTTTGGGTAAAGAAAGGATGGCACCCCTGCACGGATGGAGATGACTTTCTTGAACTCCCAACTATTTGAATTCTTTACTTGCCCTCGTTAATTGAGTGGGCTAGAACTGGGTGGGGGGGCCCCTACTATTCTATGGTAGCAGATTAGGGCGGCTAACTGCTCATAGTTGGGGACGGTGAGCTCCTCTTTCTCGCATTTGTTTCATTACCCACCGGGGGTGGGGTCTAACACGTCGCACCAACGGTTGCCCTTCCTATATTTTAGTGGTTGAATTCCTAGCCGGGTAACCTTCCGAACAATCGATCTCAAACAGCTAGAATTATGATAATTACTATTTTTTATTAATAATGTCTATTGCATGATTTCTAATTATGAGAATTTTCACCTTCATGTCAATTTCCTTTTAGAATACATAATTTAGAATCTATGTATGCAACTAGACTTATGTCTATATAGTCTAATAAATTTTATATTAATTAAAAATGGTGTTAAGGGCCGCACACAATACATGAAAATCTAAGGCCAACAACAATGAGTTCTATGAGTAGAATTAAAAAACATATTTTTAATTACTTTTATTTCATAAAAGTATACTTATAGGTGCGGGAAAATTCACCACCACAATTCAAATCAAATTTTCTCTGCGATGATGAATTTTCAGTCGAGGTGAATTGCTATTGGTGAATTTGTCATGGCAGTGATTCCCATGGTGAATTGCTAGAGAATAGAGTATTATTTTCTTAAAAATTAGTATGATGTGTTGTCCCTTTTTAATAAAAATGTAATTGTCTTTTTATAGTCACCCCCACTTAAAAGCCAAATGTGAAGAACTAGCTAAAGTCTTTTAAAGGATTAATTTAAAGGGAATAGATATTATTTTAAAACTTTAGAACATGCCTAGAATTTTTTTTTCTTCTATAATTTATGACATAGATTTGGTGTATGCCACACATTTACAAGCCATTTAATAAGAGACATCCCTCCTCTATCCTGCAATACCATTTCTAGCATGTGGGTCTCTCTTTGTTGATCATCTAGACTACGATATAGTTCAATAATGGAGTAGGTTCAATACTATGCAATATTGATTGTTAGGTTTCTATTCAAGCTTTTATCTTCCTCTAGACTTATGTTTGTTATGAATAAATGTAGTGCTTATAAGATTTTCCAACTTTCCCTAAAAATTTCTAGGATTAATTTACAATAATATTTTCATTGGAAATATTCTAAGATTAATAATTTTTATCACATTTCTTATGGAAACCAATTTTCCCTAAAATTAAAACTAATGTTTCTTCTCATTTTTTCGTTGGCTCTCTCACGTCTGCTGCTATAGCCATTAAAACTATTGTTTTTTCCCATATTTTTGATGGTTTGCGGCGTTGCACTCAGGATGCAGCTTCTTTTCGCGGGAAAGCTTACAATGGGCGTGGCGGGAAGTGGCCATTGTATTGGCGTTTTAATGATAAGGATATGCAGAAAATATTATGCCCTAGTTTATGTTTTCTTCAACCCGTGGGTCATCTGCAAGCAAACAGGTAATATTGTTAATATTGTTAAAAACCCCAGATCTTTATGCAAAACAAACTGGTTCTAAAACAAATTGTTGTAAATTAATATTCTATTTTCATTGTTTATCTCAATAGATTGATACAATTAGTGTTCTCAAACTAATTTCATTATATGGTGGTGTGACTGCGAATACACAAGAAATTTAGTTATGAGAATGGTGAATTTAAATAAGAACCTTCAAAATTTTCACATTTGTTTTAAGTCTATTTTTTATATCACAGTAGACAAGATGAAAAAGATCTAAAATTTTACATACAACACAGGTGAATGCATAGGTGAATGTAAAGATAGAGATACCAGGAATTCAAAGGGTTATGGGTTTTGCATCTACCAGGTGAGCCTTTATGCTGATATTTTTTGAAGTTCTTAACAAATTTTATTTGAAATGGCATTTTCAGTACTCTGACACAAGCATCATTATTTCTTGTCATATTCAAGATGCTAATTACTTTTATCAAAAATATTAGGATCCAGCTGTGACAGACAATGCATGTGCTTCCCTAAATTGGGAGATAAAACTTTGATTGTTCGCCGTGCTACAGCCAGGTATAGATATGCATGAGGCTATAATATAATTGAATCTATATTATTTGTTTTTAATTTGTACTTCTGACAATCTAATTGATTCCATCTTATTTCCTTCTCATAGCAGTGGTCAACCAAAACCAGACCAAGAGAATGTCTTAGCTCAGGCTCAACAACACATAGCTTTACAGGTAAGACTGGGGAATCATCTTTATAGTGAGAAAATAGATTTGGATTCCTTTTCTATTGTGATTCTATGTCTCTTATTCATGTATGGTAAGCAAAGAATTCTTTTGGTATATCTATAGAATCTTGTATGTATCTATAAATGATGACTTGTGGCTATCAAGGTGGGATAGAGTCTTAAAAGGGCATTAAGTATCCAAGGTATTTTCCATCACAGAATCAAAGTGTCTAGAAACTGTTTTGTGAAAGCTATCTAAGGTGACTCAAAGGTTAGAAGTAGTCTTAAAGGTAGGGTTACTATTGTTGATGTTTGAGCAAGGTGGTTCTTATGTTCTCATAATAGTATAGTAAACTACCCCTCAATCTATGCACATTCCACTTCATATCAATTTTAAAGGATTGTCCCTTCACACACAGTCCATTAATGGCTGTCATAAACTTACTCATTTATATCTAATCTTTTGCATTTATGACTAATTTGTAAAGCCTAAAAGTTTCCCTTTCATTTAGTTGACTATCCTTTCAACCACATTCTGTCAAATAGCTCTTCAATAGGAAGTTGTTCCAAAACATTCAAAGAAAGTACAATTCAATTACTTACATATGCACTTGCATTAGGTCCTATTAGCATTTTTGAAGAACAGGGACATTACCTTGCCTCGTACTGAAGCCAAAATCAGTAACTTTTTTGGCATGAAAGGTGATTGTGAACTTTGATATGCTGCCTCTTAACAGATTCATGGCGAGTGTTCATTTCTAGGAACACACACTCTAACAAATGACCCAACTCATGAGAATATTGATGTATGCTATCTGAATCTTTGCTTATAGACTATTGTAATCTTCAAAAATTCATATGGCCTGCTTGTAAGGTGATACGCTTTTAGGGTCTCCATGTTGCTTGAGGTGAACCATTATTGCTTTGCTTGAAGTCTGCCCCTGAACCCTTTCCTTCGTTAGTTGGAAATGCCCATCCTTCCTTGCCATTCTTGGACTATAATTTTGCATTAGAATGATATTTTTGACTGTTTCTTTCCACGTGCATTCATCTTGACTGTCCAAAATTTACAATCTCTTATCACTATCATTGAATCTTTTGTAATGTGACTATCATCCTCTATCTCTTGATCACTAGCCTCATTATGCTTGATTGCCTGTGTGTAGAGTCTCCCCAGATTTGTCTTCATTGCATAGTGAACTGTTATTCTTGCTTACACCATCTATAAATATGCCTCCTATGCTTTCAACCTCTTATATGTTGTCTCTTTCAATAGGCCTATTGAAAGAGCCAACATTATATATGTAATCTCCTATCATACTGCTTTCTGTTGTATCATACCTCAAGGATGCAATTGATGATATGTTGTGAAGAATAGTCATAATTTGTAACACCACACATACCAGTTTATTTCTTAGTCTTTCTACCACTGTTAAAACTGGAAATGGGAAATAAGAAACTAAATGAAATTTCATTCGAATAAAGAAGCTGAGATTCCTAAGGTTTAGTTGATGAGAAAATTTTAGTGTATTTCCACATCTGCAAGAACTATTGAATTAAAATACATTATACAAAAAATATATAAATCATTCAACTATTACAATCATATTCAAACTCTACTTCTGGACTTTTACTATTGGAAGTAAAATGCTTAAATTTATTGGGAAGGGAGAATTCACTTCAAACTATCAGAAGACTATCAAAAGCAATTAGAGGATATCAGAAACCAATTTTATATGGTAGAAGAATTGTGAAAGAGCCCAAATAGAGACTGCATAAATCCATCTCAACAGATATGAGGTGACAAATGTAGGTAGATTTATTAAGGACGATGTTAAATTGTTACTGAATATTAGTTTTTTATTTCTTTAAATATATATTTTTTGATTGTGCTGGCTGTTTATTGGAGAAATAGGTTCTAGAATGTTAGCCAAAATGAAGTTTGATTACTGTAACAGCCTTTAGAGTCTAAGGGGCTCCTTTCCATGACAGCTTCTTGATTAAAAAACATTTAATGGGCAAATTCATCTTTAAGAATATGAGCTTAAGTAGTTTTATAAGTCAAATTTGTAACTAAATATTATATAGTTTCCAGCATTCCAACGGTTATGCTAAATGGAAAAAATGACAAACTGAAAATACATAGCATGAGTAGTGGAAGAAAATCTAGAACAATAGGAAGGATTTGAGTTTGGACTCTTCATACATATATGGTATTGAGAACCTAAACACCCTGTCTATAATGGAGTTTCGCGCTAGCCAGGGTTTTCATCTGCATGTGCTTTCCCCAGTCTCATATTCTGGTTTGATGTTGGATGAATTTCATGGAAATTAATGACTTTCATATCCTTGACATACCTTTATTTAATCATTTTTAGTATCTGGTTCAAGTTTTGAAGAAGCAAAGGCATATAAAATCTTCTCCCCAATTAATTCTTTATTGATGTAAATCTTCCAAAGAAACCTCTGAAATCTCTAAAATTCCTGCAAACCATGTCCTAAGTGAAATCATTGACCAGAATAAAGTCTGCAAAAAATTTCCAAAATAGATACCAACTGCAACTCCAAAATGAATTCTATGTAATTATTTGCCTTCTAATATTCCTTTATGTTCTCCATTCAAAGGTGAAATTATATGTTTAAGAATAAACCCTATCTGTAGGAAATGAGATGGTGAAACAACCAAAAGCATGGTAGCAATGACGATGTGTGTTTGTTTTGGTCTTTGATCAGAACCTCAAGCAAGTTATGAGTCCAACTTGTGATTTTTGAAAGACTCATGAGTTGAGTTATAAAAACTTGTGAATTTTTGAGAGATGCATGAGTTTAGTGAGTTTGATTTGATTGGTGGAGTTCACACAAGTCTAGGTGATCACTGTCCACATTTCCACCCAAGCCAGACATGATTTTTGAATAACCATGAGTAAAAGATTAGTCACGTAGCCATTCTCATCCTGAAAACCTATGTATCATGTCTTTATTTCATTGTATGATGAATTTATGTGATAAGCAATGTCTATTTACTATGTTGTGCAACAGCTAAAGCCGATGATCTTTGTGTGCTCTTTGGTCTGTAATTTTCTTCCTTTTGCAGCCCAAGTCAAGTTGCAAGGTGAGTTGATTCACCAGAACTTGAGAGTTTTTGAAAGATTCATGAGTTGACTCACCAAAACTTTTGAGTTTTTGAAAGAGCCACATTTTGACTCATCAAATTTGTGAGTATTCAAAAGATGCACAAATTTTGGTGACTTTGATTCCATTGGGTGAGTTCGACACAAGCCTAGGTAAACATACATCTACACACTTCACCAAACTCAAGCAAGATTCTTGAGTAACCGTGAGTACAAGATGAGTCACATGGCTTGGTTCTCATTATAAAAATTTAAAACCAATGTACTGTGTCTTTATTTCATTTAATGACGGATTCATTTGATAAGTAATGTCTGCATACCATGTTTATTGTGTAAAAGTGATGGATTTATGAGTAAAAAATGAGTCATGTGGCTTGGTTCTCATCATTAAAATTTAAACCAATGTACTATGTCTTTATTTCCCTCTATGATGGATTCATGTGATAAGTAATGTCTGCATTCCATGTTTATTGTGTAATAGTGATGGATTTCTGATGGAGCCATGTCAATATAAGGTTGTACCATGTATGATAAGGAAATTATAATATGTAAGATGGATGTGATCAATAGAGCATTGTCTAGGAAATGACCTTCATTTTATGGGTATGGACTTGGTGTAGTTCAAGGTAAAGCCATACATGTATTTGTCTTTTTTGGCGCATGTGGTTATTTTCACTTCTAATTACATGAGTTCCCCTTACGTATGATTGGTGTATAGTTTATTTTGTATAATCCCCTTACCATTCTATATGGATGGTGATGGACAGTCTATTGAGGCATGCCTTTGTCACTTTGTGTATATGTTTACGGGTCACCTTGAAGCTGAACTCTTCAGATGCCTCTTGCTAAGATTGTATCAATGATCTCACCTTCATACTTGCCTTCACTTTGGAATTGGAATTCTTTATGTATATCTATTACATTTTGTCATTTATGTGATGTCGACTAACTTATAGATATCTAGTTCTATTTTGGTAATGAGGGGGAAATACAGAGTTTGAAAGTTTGGAGACATAAGGAGACAAGCAAGAATCAAGAAATTTCCAGTTAGGAAGTCAACCATATGAATGAGGAGGAAGCAATTAATTTGTGATCCTTCACTTGGAAGGGGTTATAGTTGAATGGTCCTATCATGGTCTAGTCATTCAAGAGCATTTATTACCACCTATGAGGTGTTTTGTAGGAGGTTGACCAACATATTTGAGAGGCAAGACGTAGAGGATCACTTTAGAGAGTTGGCACAACTATGATACTAAGGATCAATAGATGCATATATGGCTGATTTCTAGAGGGTAGCTGTGATAGTACTAGATGTGTCAGAGAGGCATTTGATATTACTCTTTGTGGAAGGGTTGAACTAACCCCTTAGAATCCCAATTAAGACCCTTGAACTAGATTCATTGTAAATGGCCATCGAAAGGGCCTTGACATTGGAAACTACTAGACCTAGTAAATCCTTCCAAAGGTCTACCTTGAGAGGTGTAAGGTTAGGAGTACTACGTCAACAATAAAAAGGAACTTCATATAAATCTTTTATGTACAAATTGGGTGTCGCACCTTCTCGATCCATGGGTCACTTGCTGAGGACTTTAATCCATGTTTTCCACTTCTGAGCAACTTATCTTTAGCATTTAGACTAAAATTCCTGCAAAACTAAACCTCTAACAATGTCTATTGGAACTTCTATGGTTTTGGTTTTGGAGAGGTCAAATCTGAAAAGGATATATGATTTGTAGTAATGAGAAGTGAATATCTCATCCGCTCATAGACTTGACAATGCTCGGTCTAACTTTAGAACCAATTTAATGGCATTCCATTTGACATGTAATTAACTAATTGTGTACGATGAATTGATGTGAAACTCTTGTTCCTTGTCTATTGTAAAGAAAGAGAATATTTTGAATAAGGAATTAATGTGGAATAGTAAGAATGTAATTGAGAGGTAGTTGTATTTTAAATGGGTATTAATTGTAATGTAGAGTTGGTCTAGAGCTTAAGCCATATTGTACTTCATGAAACAATTTAAATTGGAGAAGAAACTTTCAAGAGAATCCAATATTCTTTTTCCATAGAATCTTTGGCCGTAGAGTGCTGTTTTAGGTTTAGAATTCTTTTTTAAATTTGTAGAGTGCTTAGCTTTTCATAGGATTCAAATTTATTTTGAGCTCTTTTTCCAGATTTTTGGAAGTAACCATTAATAATATTAAGATCGACAACCTGGCCCCAATTTCTATCCACTTTGATCAAATTTATTTTTGGCTATTCAAATAGTGATTGTCTCTCACCTTCCTCCCTTTTTAGGAAGTTTCTTAAAACAATCCCCTTATGGGCCTCAATGAATAAAATCCCCCACTTTATGGCTAACTGTTCTACCAAATCTACCCAGGACTTGCAAGTCGCAACCTATCTCATCCATTTTGCACATGTAAAGTGTCCAGCCTTCTGTTGGATCAGAACACTCGTGTGATATAGAAATGCTTGCTCAACACACCAATGGACCAAAACACAATTGACAATATTTAGTGCAATATAGAAATGCCTAGTCAGCTTACCGATTGACCAAAACCCAATTGACAATATTTATTGTGATATATAAATGCCTGGTCAACTCACAGTGGACCAAAAAACCCAATTGACAATATTTATTGTAATATAGATATACCTATTCAACTCACTAATGGACCAAAACCCAATTAACATAATTTAATGTGATATTCAAATGCTTGGTCAACACACTAATGGACCAAAACCCAACTGAAAATATGTATGTTTAGCACTGTTATAATTTATTTTTCTATTTTGTTAATAACTTGATGTTCTCAACTATTATTATTTTTGCAATGGAATTTTAAAAGTAAACCTTGTTGTTCAGGTGTTGGTGACTGATCTAATAGTTTAAGGTCTTCAAAAACTAAATTTTATCTGATCAAACAATTTGTTCAAGAATGATTTTTCCATCAATTATTTGTTAGTTTTATGATCAGATTAATGACACAAAAATTTAATTCAAATTGAACACAAGAACACAACAGATACCCTGGGAAAACCCTCCTCTTAAGGGAGAAAAACCCAGCAAAAATATATCACTTATATATTGATTTCACACAATAATGATCTCCTTACAAGAGGCCAATATGAAGGCCTTAATACATGCACCAAAGTGTACAAATATTGCCTCAAACCAGATCTTCTATGTCCAAAGTCAAAAACCCCTAGCACATTTGATGCAAAGCATGGTGGAGGAACATTCAACCAAGCTTTGAAAACCAAACACCAACTCAAAATCAAATAACTAGCACAACTTCCATAGGGTCAGCTCTATGGCTTCCCAATTCACAACTGAGCAACTGAAAGACCAATTCCTCAAAGAAAACTATAAGAACACCCACTGATCATCCATATAGCATCCATATTCCATCAAAAAAATAGTTCCAAGCTTACAAGTAAGATTCATTTGTCAAAACATAGAGAAACATTAAGACACCGTGTCCAAGGGCTAGTAGAATTAGCCCACATTTACAAACAAAGTATCTTTTAAACTGCCTTTCACCTTACCAACTCTTGCATAGTCATAAATTGTGGCACAAAACAAAAGATTCACTGATCAAAACCTCCATACAACCCTTCTATACTATTGCTCCAACAAACCCTCCTTTTCCTTCCTAAAAACTAGGGCTTATTGAAAGTCCTATACCCAGATCACTTGTAGACCTAAAACCACTTGAATCCTTCATATTTCCACCTGCACATGCTCAACACATCTTAATATTTGACTACCCTCACGTTTTGCACACACTTCCTTTGTAAGCCACCTTATTTTCCACTCTTTTCACCCCTTTACCATAGGGTTTCTAACTTCTATTCACCCCAGATCTTCCTCAACCTCTCAAATAATTGAAACACATCTAAGTATACCCAAAAACACCAAAACCAACAACTTCCATCCTATTCTCCTTACACAACTCAAAAAACCTTATCCTAGCTATGCTTAAAAGGCATAAAACCTGTCTTTTATACTGGGGCAACATTCTCAGGCTCCTCACATCTCTTTATCAGTGCAAGAATACATTCCTATACCTACTCCTACACTTAACAGGACCATTCCACCAAGAAATAGTATTTACAGAAAGGTGGAATGGCCTTTTCAACTCATTTTGAGGCTCAAACCCCTCAACCCTGTTTTCTGACCAGTCTTCAAATTTTAGTCCCTAAGTTGCTTGAAATACAAGTTTATCCCTCAAGAACCAATTCAAAACAAAGGAAAAACAATCCTATATCAGAATCCAATCATTTATGACCAGTTCCTGCTGTACGGACCCGTACACAGGCTGGGAATGAAGGAAAAAGCCAGAAAATAACTAAGAAAAATAGAGATTTTATTAATTTTGTTCTTCAAAGTGCTTCAACCCACCCCTCTCAAGCCTTCAAGAGGCCATTTAAACATTTTCCAATCCAAACTACCCATGAAACTCCTATAACTGACCACAAAACTACCTTAACCCTTACATTGCTTAATTTTGCATTGTTTGACAATTTGTTAACAATAAACACAATATTATGCAACCTTTTGCACTTTTGGAACAACTAACCTTAAAAACCCCCCAATTACATGAATAATAGTCTCAAAGACCTTATTTAACATTAATTTACTCAAATACCCCTAAATTCCTAATGCCTTCCTTCAAAGGATGAATTGTTGAAACTGTGTGTACTGGGTGCTCCTGCACCATACACCCTAGCTTGAAAATTCTTCCAAGTCTCTTGGAAGCCTCACCTACAACAAAGTTGGATCTCCATCCTCTGATACTCCTTGTAGATGCTTCATCTTGACCTTTGGCTTTGTCTTGTCCATGTGTAGCATCCCCTTGCTTGCATTGATTCCTTGGATTTGCACTATCAATCTCAGACCTGCACTTACAAACCTTAACCAACTACTCCCAACATTCTCAACATGTTCACACAACACCACACTATGTGCTTCACCTTTCATCTTGACTCTTGGCTTAACCTCCATCATCAAAATCATCAAAACAAAGAAATAGCAAACAATCCTCTTCATTCACTGCCTCTCCATTTTCCTCCTCACAACTTTTCTCAGCTTTCCCATGCTCAAAATAACCTACACAGTAGCATACACAACCCCTATCCAATCCATATTCTCTATTTTCTGCTCCATCCCAATTGGAGACTTCCCAAATTCTTTTCCTCTAGCCTTCACTAGGCCATTCACCATCAACTCTTCCTTTCTTGGAAATTCACTTATCCATGTTACTTGATCTTCTTCACCATTCAAAGTGACTGCACCCTTCTCATTAACTTCACACTCTTCTACAAACTCACTCACTGCCCCTTAGTTATTTGAATGAAGAAGATTGTTTGTTATTTCTTTATGTACCATGTTCAAGTGCTACAGTTGTGACAGGTTGCCAATGGAATCAGGAAGGTTATTTAAACATTCACACCCTTCTATGTTCAAGGTTGCAGCTGTGATAGGTTGCCAATGGAATTAAGGAGGTTATTTAAAGTTTTAAACCATAGTAACAAAAATCTACAAAAAAAACTCGATTAATCACAATTTAAAAAAAAACTGCAGGCTAGATGTTTTTTTCCCCGATTTTTTGAAACAATATGACCTTT
>VDFB02315296.1:459992-482779 GCA_007258455.2 Sequoia sempervirens | reverse complement strand
ATGAAGGAATGTAGGTTTGGGGACCCATTGTATTTTGCATCACTTGGGGGACCAATGGGAAAGATGATGGTGCCATTTGGTGTTGTGATATCAATGGCACATTTTGACCTTGAATCAATAGATTGGAAGGGTTCCATTGAATTATGTGTTGATTGTTCCCTTGTTATGTTTGATTTGGGGCCAAGCTATTACCTTGGTTGATGGGATTTGTTATCAATGTGTTACTTTGATCTAGATTCATGATAGATTGGTTGATGCGTTTTGTGGAGCCGATGGGTTTGATGGGCACATTGGGTGTTTGGATGGAGATTTCCCTTTTTTTTTAAGGGTTTTAACTTTCCCTTATTCTTCGTGAGGCACTTGGTTCACATTACCTTATTTAACATTGGGGACACTTTGGGTACTTGTGGTGAGGACAAAAGAAGATTGTTGCACTTGAAATGTCGAGTTCGTCGTTGTGTTGTGAAATGTAAAGGGGTACATATGGATGTAGAGGATGTTTAGGAATGGTGGTTGAAGAATGTGATGGGGCACCAAATGTTGGTATCCAATTTATGTTTTGGGGAAGGTTTGTGTTTTGTGTACCTAAAAGTGTTGCATTCTACATTGGGCATGAGACCAAGGTTTGTTGCAATTCTAGTTGCAAGACTAGAATTTGATGTTTGACTTGGCACAAGGGATGGAGTAGGTTGATTTATAGATTGAGTCAATCCTTGTGCTAAGGGTTGTGCAATGAAAGGGGGGAATTGATGCCACATTTTTTAGGCTTTGTTGATATTCAAGGAGTTCTTCCTCAAAGATCCCGTGGGGGTTGTTTGTGACGTCTTATACCTCATACCCTTTGTCTAATGAATTTTGTGGTTATTGTGATGGGGTAGAATGAATCCTAGGATTGAATTCTTGTGGGATAGTATCGCTTGTGGTAGATGTAGTTTTGGTTTGCTCCATGTTTCTCTTGTGTTGTTACCTTGTTATAACTATAAATTGTGGGTCAACTATGGGAGAGGTGTGTGGAGATTTATAGAGTTGAAACTCTCTAGTTGACTCAAATTTAGATAAAAGTGATCCTTTATGTTTCTTTGGACCAATAGTGTGAGTGAATGATGAAAAGGGTGAATGATATGGAGGATGAACTTTCTAAACTTTTGGAAAATACTTTAGACTTAAAGGTTTGATGTTTTGATGTCTTGGATAAAAGGTTCCAATGAACTTGTAAATCTAAAAGGTAGACTTGTGACCTTTTAAGATATACTAGCTCAAAAGTGTGATGACTAACTCAACTAAATGTATGGAAAAGGATTGATGTCCCACATAAAATAGCTAAGTTAGGGGATTGGTTTGATAATTGCCTAATTCTTAGAGTGTTCATGTGTCCAAAAGTTTCTAAAGTTGTTTGTGAAGTGAGATGTAAAATGTGTGAAGATGGATGGAATTTCTTAACCCAAAATGTGTTATCCTAAAAAGGACCTTTGTTTTACAAGACCAAGCTGGTGAGGAACATACTTTACCTCTAAAGTTATAAAACCTTAAGAACTCAATGTTTTGATAATTGAATTTGGACTCAATATTATGGAAATACTTTCCTTTTTTCACTTTGTTGCTTGGGAGTCAATGTGTTTCCTAAATAATCCCAATGTGTGGTGGGTTCATTTGGTTTCAAAAATTAATTTAGTGAGATTTCTTTTACCACATCAAGAAGTCTTAATTAATTTCAAACTAAAATGTCTATGTCTAAGCAACATTCATTCCACAAAGTCCAATATGTGAAAATCAAGAAGCTAAAGCCATAGTTCCCTATGTTGACTTTGGAAAGTGTGAATTAAGATATAAGTCCAAATATTTAGAAGCCTCTAAAGATAAAATCCTTAGGGACAAGCAACAATATAGGACTTTGAAAAGGTATTCACACTTAATCAAAGGGTTTGAATTTTGATAAACATGTTGATATTTGTTTAAGTTATTTTTGAAACCAAGCAAAGTGTTAAACTGGCTCAACAAGCAATAACAATCCTAGCTCAAGTGTACATATGCTCTTCTTGGTAGGCTTACCTCATGCCCCGAAGGGATGATTTTACATGAAACTTATCATAGACATGCAAAATCGACATCATGCATCTAAATCTAACTAATTAACATCAAATTCTTCTGTTAATCAAATAAAGCAATTTATTCGATTAAATTCCTCCTTTAATTAAATAAATTAAATATAATCCTCACATACCTCTTTGATTAAATATATCAATTTTATTTAATCAAATCCTAACGTCCCTCTTTTAATTAAATAATCCACTTTATTTAATTAATCTCTAAAGTCATCCATTGAAATTGAATAAATTCATCTTTATTTGATTTAACACTAACATCATCCTCTTTGATTAAATAAATCAAATCTTTATTTAATTAAATCTAAAATCATTTTCATCTCATTTTGATTTATTTTAATCCTAAAATCTAAGTCAAAAGTCAAAATCCCCTAATCTTCATTTAAATTAATCAAATCATGATTAACGCTAATCCTAATCCTCTTTTCTCTAAATTTTGCAACTTGTGCACATAAATCAATTTAATTGATTTATGAATTCATCCTTTTCATTCAAAAGTGCATCAAGATGGAATATTCTTCAAATTTGAATTTTCCCTCCCACATGCCTTATCCTCCAACAAAGCATTTAACACCTCTTACATTGTCTTTTACATGTCTCCCACTTGGCATTTAAGACTCTTTCTTCTCCCTCCAACAAGCTATCTTTTGAATTTCAAATCTCTCCCTCTTTGGCACATTGATCAAAATGTGCACAACCTTCATCTTCTCACATCTTGTCATTGGCTCATGTTTTTTCCCACATCATCCAATTTTTGCATTCTTCCATCTTTCTTGGTTATAAATAGAGGCTTCCTCTATTGTGTTAATCCTCCATAATCTTCTCCACAATCTCAGTCATTTGAATCCACATCCATCATCCAAGATCTTATCAAGGATTGGGAAAGGGCTTCTTTCCACATCAAAGAAGCACCAATCCACTATGAGATAGGGTTTGATTCATGTTATTGTGTGTTTTATTTAGCTTCCTTGTTTCCTTTGATTGCATACTTAACATGATTCAGTATTTCATAGAGATGTTTTGGTTTTTTTTGGTTTAAATGATTGATCATGTCAATGTGTTTTGAGTATTTGCATATTTTGACATCTACACTTATGGAGGACTCAAATAGAGGTATGTTAAGAATGAACTCTTAAGCTCTATGCCTCAACCATATATCGGACTTGGTAAGTAACTTCTTAGAAGTAAATTCCAATGCACCACTTTAAAAATACTTTAGAAAGACAAGGTTGGCTACTACACAAAGGTTTTTAATGAAAAAAATTGAGAACACCGAGACTGATACTAGGGTGATCCCACAATAGTGGTTTACAATTTTTGACCAAACTAGATACTGAAATTATTATTTTTAACTAAATATTCACATTTGGGAACCTATAGCGGCTAAACCGTGAGGAATTTGAAGATGATGAAAACTAGAGTCTCATCACATTTTGTCTGTAGATTCTAAAAATATTTTTTTTCAAAATTTTTTGGAATCAGTTACACTCTTTTCCATCTTGAAAAATAGTTTTCAAAAAACAACATTTTAAAAAAGTGGCCTTGCTCATTATAACACATAACTTTTTTTTTTTTTCCATGAAGGGATAAATTATAATTCTTTCAATTTATATATTTATTGGAGTATCTAGTGCTTCCACTTGGTTAGATATTTTTTATTGAATATTTTTCTTTAATCAAGTTTTGAAGTAAAACTATTTACAATTAGACATAGCATATTTGTATAACATAACTTTTTCTTGTATATGTCAATTCAATTTTATTTTTTTGTTGGATCAAGGACTTCAATATCTGGTGCACTCATATTTTTAATTTTTTTTTTGATAATCTACTATTTTTCCACATGTGCAGAACAAAGACCTTCATTTTCAGTGAAGAACCTATGTTTTATAAAACTAAAAAAAAAAGTACATAATAAAATCAAAACATATAAAAATTATATTCGTTGGATAGCTCATTCCAAGGACTATCTGATTCCAGAAGGGTTTTTGAATACTTCTTCATTTTCATCCTCAACCCGAGCTCCAAAGCATAAAAAAAAGACCTTTTTGTGTCTCAGAAAGGAGATGAGGGGCAAGGGGGGTTTGAATGAACCCCTAGGGGTTCGAGTGAACCCTTAGAGGTTTGCTCAAACTAAGGTTTGACTGAACCATGGTTTGAGTGAACCTCTTTAAGGGGGTTCGCTCAAACCCCCTTTGCTATGCATTTGTTTTATTTTTTGGCAACCAAAATTTAAAAGGGTTCACTCGAACACTAGAAGGAAAAGAGTTGCTAAAGGTAGTATCCATGCCTAGTGTACTCATTACAATACTAGGAGTGGAAGCTTTAGATAACCCAATATCCACAATGAGTGTGTTATCATGGGATAACATGAGTCTCAAACTTATTCTCACTAAGGTATTAACAATAGGACACCAAACAAAAATGTGGGGTGAGTACAAATGCAATGTAGACTAATAAGAATGAAATGCTTAAATGTAAAATTTTGGAAAGTAAAACTGAAATGTAGAAAGAACAAACAAAAACTCAGAAATTATAGATTAAATGCTAGAAAGTGCAGTAAAAAATATGCAATTGGACTAAGGCGTCCAAGGTGACGAATGAATCTAGGTAGTGATTTTTTTTGTAAATTTTTAGAATTTTTTTAATTCGATTTTATGATTTTTAGGTTTTTAGATGCAAATGTAATATGACTATGCATAATTTTATTTATTTTCAATGAAATGCAATGCAAAAATGCAAGCTATATGAGCTTTTTACTAATGAAGATTTTAAAACCCTAGGATGCAAATTAAACAATACAAAATGCACTGCAATGTAATTCTAGGATGTAAAGGCACTTGAAATCAGAAATATAATGTTCTAAATTTGGGTTCACTAAAATTTGGACTATGGAAATGGAGTCACAACTTCTCTTATCCACACCCAAAAGGGGAATGAAGGAAGACAAATTTGATTTTGTAAAGTTCACACTCAAGAACAATTTCGTGAGATTCCAATGCAATAAAGATTGAAATATGTCAAGGGAGATTGTTTCTAAGGCTATAAATTGATAAAGAGGATAAATTATGGATGCAAAACTAAGGAAATGCAAAATGTTTGAAAACAAAATGTGATATACAAAATGAACTAAATATGCAAGTAAACTATAACAAAACTTAATGAGACTAAAGAGGTGCACCTAGAAATTGGAATGTGATGTAGAGAGGCTCTGGAATCTTACAAAATTTACTGTTGAAGCCAATTGGGACACTTACACCAAGCTAGGTGACTTAGTCCTGTTTTAGGGAAATTCTATCGGAATAGGTTTCATCCAAAAGGGTATCCAGAATTATAGAAAACACTTTTCAAGATTGGAAATGGGACTAATTTACCACTGATGGCAACTTAGTCCACCTTCAACTTTCAAGAATTTCAAAGATGTAATCTATATCTCTTGGTCTTCACTTCTGCTCCTGACAGGTTTCTGAATTTGAAACTACATAATTTGATCTGTAGGTGATCTCCAAGCTTCTTTTAGGGCTTTGTTGACTTTAAAATACTTTGATGAGTTGTTGAAACCTTTTAAAACCTTTCTCTTTGATAAATCTGTATACAAGACCCACAAAACACACATGCAAAGAAGGAAAAATTGTTAAGGATTAGTAAATAGGGGTTTTCCTTGGTCAAACCCTGATTTGGTAATTAGACCCTTGAAAATGAAATGAAATGAAAATAGAATGATGAATGAACAACACGCAATGCTACAACTCACCAATCCCTTGAAGTAGAAATCTGAACATATGCAAGTAGAAGATCCAATGGATGTATGCTTAAGAATGTCTAGAATGCTTGAGAATGATTAAGTGAATGAATTAGGATACTAAGGAAAATTAGGAGATGAAAAATGAGGGGAAACCCCTATATTTATACATGATTATACAAAATTTTCCAAAAATACCACATCACAGGCCGACCTCAAGGTTTAGAAAATAATATCCCACCAAAATTTTGAAATAATTTTGATTTTTGTGCCAAGTGGGACTAAGTCGCCCTAGTGGCAACTTGGTCCCACAAGGGTAATTTAAATGGGTGTTAGGAATTAAAGTGTATTAAATGATGTTTAATGGGATTATTCTCTAAAACACACTTAAGTGTGGCCTGTAAGTGTATAAAGGGGTCATTTAAACATAAGAAAGGGTCAAATTATTGATGACAAGCCTAGAAAAGCATGAAAGTTTGTTACAACTCTTTACAACACTTTGAAATAAGTCTTGGTAAGTGATAAAAATAGGTTATTTAAGTGAATTATAATAAAAGGGTCCTAGAAAAGTGTGAAAGTGGGCTACAACACTTTACAACACTTAATTAAGGAACCACTTGAATTATTTTAATTTTCTAGGGCCCAAGACCTAATGTGAATGTGTTGACCACATTACAACATTAAATCAAAGCACAACAAGGCCAATGTCACAAGGAGGACCTGAACAAGACATAAAAAGTAGAAGGGTTACTTTTTCAATGTCCACACATGTAGAGGGAGGGAGAGGAAATATTCAAAGTACATACGAAAAGAGGTAGGGAGGGAGACATATGTGAGATACATAGTGATGAAGGGAGAGGTAGGTAAAGAGATGGAAGTGGAAGATAATAATAGGTAGAGAGGGAAGGAGACGTAGAGAGAGGAAAGATAGAGATAAGCAAAGAGGGGAGGGAGGGAGAGGTTGGGAGGAGATAGAGGTGAGCGTATGTGTGTGCAAGAGAGAGAGGAGGGAGAGAGAGAATGAGAGAAGAGAGGGAAGGGGTAGAGAGAGAGGTTGAGGGAGGGAGAGGAGATATAGAGAGTGGAGAGGAAAAGTGGTAGGGAGGAGACACAAATGAGATATAGAGTGATGGAGGGGTAGGTAGGTAAAGAGAGGGAGAGGGGAAATAAAGATAAATAGAGAGGGAAGGAGATCTAGAGAAAGATTATAGATAGAGAGAAGTAGAGAGTGGAGAGATGGAGGGAGAGGAAAGGTGGAGATAGAGGTGAGTGTGTGTGAGAGGGAGAGAGAGTGAGAGGAGAGAAAATGAGGGGAGAGAGGAAGGGGGAGAGAGAGAAAGAGTGTAGATAGGGAAGGGGGAGATATAGAGAGTAGAGAGGGAAGGAGAGAGTAAGAGAGAGAGGTAGAGAGAGTGGTAGGTAGTGGAGGGAAGGAGGGAGGGATGGATAGGAGGGAGATAGGGAAGGATGGAGAGTGAGATGGAGAGAGAGAGGTGAGATAGAGAGTAAAAAGGTAAGGAGAGAATGAGAAAGAGAGATAAAGAGAGGGAGGTTGGAGGGAGGGAGAGGTAGAAAGTGATAGGTGAGATAGAGAGAGGGAAGGAGGGAAAGTGGGATAGAGAGAGAATGATGATTTAGAGAGTAGTGAGAGGGAAGGAGGGAAAGTGGGAGAGAGAATGGTGATTTAGAGAGGAGGGAGTGAGAGGTAGGGATAGAGATAATTGTGAGATAGAGAGGAGAGAGTGAGAGAGAAAGATAGGGATGGAGAGATAGAGAGAAAGAGAGGTAGGTAGAGGAAGGGAGAGGAGAGATAGAGAGTAGAGAGGGAAAGAGGTAGGGAAGGAGACATAGATGAAATAGAGAGGGATGGAGAGAGACACTACTGTAATTGACTCCAATTTTTGATGAAGGTTTGTTAAAATTTTGACATACTATTGTCAGAATACCGATGAAACACTCAAATAGTTTTTGTCGCAATTTTTTCATCGCCTTCTTGACGAACTTTAAAATGTCAAAACTACAACCCACTTTCATTGGTTGTCGCTATGAAAAAGTGAAATTTTGTTTGTCAAAATCTCGATGAAAAATTCATCGCTTTAGCGATGAAAAATAACTAGAAAACCATTGGAATGCCCCTCCCAAACCATTGGAACAACACTAGAGGTTCATCACACTTTCGATGAAAGTAATTGATGAACCACCAAGAGCATCTGACACATTTTCTATACTTGCGATGAAAGTTTCGTTAGACATTCCTGGTTGTTCGTCAGTTGTGTTTGGCGAAAGTTTAATGAAACAATGCAAATTTTTTTTTAAAAGAATTAATTCAAAAGTTGCTAGTGTGCTCATTTGAGGCCACATAGTCATTGGTATAGTGTCTCATGTGCTTGTGGACAATACTTGTTTCAATTTCTAGATGAGTGTATTAAACCCTTAATGGATTCTTTTGATGAATAATATACATTCCTATATGACAAGTGGATAGCATGAGAGGAGCTAGCAGGGATAAAAGATGAAGAGTAAATCTTTCTCTAAAGGAAAAAATGACTTGGATTTCTTTGTGCCTTTTGTTTATTAGCTTCCACCTTGAAAGAAAGTTGAAAAGCTTGCTACAAGAAACTGATGGTGTAGAGCTATTAGTCCTACCAAAGATAGGAAAAAAAATCCAAGACAAATTTGATGCAAAGAACATCACAATGTCCCTGTATCTTCAGCTTGATAGATAGGAAATTCAATTGTTGTATGTAAATTTGGACTAATTGGTCAAATTTTTTCCAAAGATAAATCCATCATGACAATAGCTATGCTTTGTAACTAATAGGGTAAGAACACACTCAAACAGTCACTTTGAAATCTATCCAAATATCAATTTATGTTTTCCCTATCACCTCCAGAAGCTCGATATGAGACTTCCACCGAGGGAGGGCTTGATCTATCTTATGAATCTCCACCATCATGAATTATTGTGGCTCTCTAAGATGTGACTAAATCTTGGACTATACATCCAGATTGTGAATCCAAGAATCTAACTTGTCTCCATCAATTGTGCCATCAAAATGAGGATAAAATAGATTGGTGTTCAACCTAAAACTTGGTTGTATAAATCAAGTTGATCAAAGGAATGTAACTATTAGTTCATTTTTATCCCATGAGCTATGGTAACATGCTCACAATCTACTAAAAAGATTGTACTTGAAATGTAATTTCAAATCTAACAAGTAGACTTGGCAACAATACTTAAGCATGCAAAATGTTATAACCTAAAGTTAGCTAGTTGGCTGAAATTTTAACATTTTTAAGCTGATAAAATATCCCAAAACACAATAGTTCAAAATTTTGTACAAAACTTATTTGAATTTAGTATTAGATTAAAATTATTGATAATTTATGACATTGATGAAACATTAAAAGTATAGTGTTTAAATATCTTTCTTATGAAATGAATAGATATAAAAGCTTCCAGTCTTTTAAAGTTTCCCATGATTTCAAGGTCTAAATGCATAAAACAAGTTTTACAATTTGTCTAAAGGGATGAATAGCACTGCATAAGTTCAATTGCAACATTTAATTGGTAGAAGGTATACAAACCCTGTCAAAAACATTAACTAATAAGAAGCCTGTTTCAACTTAGATGGAAATGGTGAAGTTTTAGGATGCCCACTTACCTTGATGAATATAACCCCATGTATGATCATCGGAAAAAGGCCTATATAGGGGTAAAACACAAAAAATATTCCTTACAGAGAAAATATTCTCATAGCTCAATTAAGACTAACTCACATCATTTTCTATGTGGAACAAGTAGATGGAAGAGGCCAAAAAAAGAATGGAAACAAAGAGTTTGTGTCTTTTGCACAAATGGGGGAGTTGACAATGTCAATCTTTTTGGAGGAGGTGGGAGTGGTGCAAAGGTACCTACAACCTTGTTTCAAAATGTGATAGGGCAATATGTAATAAGGTGAAATTTTGTTTTCTTGAGTCTTTTTACTTTTAATAAGGTTTAAATAGACCATCACAAATGTTTCAAATAATTAGGAGAGTCTAATAGTAAAAAGGTACAAACAAGAATCAAAAGAATTGTTAATAAAGATATGTAATATGGCCTTTAATGGTCATTAGAAGTTTAAGATTCGGTTGAGGAAATAGTTGGTCATTGGTTTGTAAGGGAAAAGCCTTTAAAAAGGCATGGAATTTCATTTGTAGCGTTGGCTTGATAATTTTGAAACATTTGCAATAAGAAGACACTACAATTTACTTCAAATTTTTGAGTTTTCTCCATTTCTACAAACTTGTACGAATTAGTTCAGTCTCATCTTGCAATGTGAAAACTCATTTCCTATGGTGGATTATATTAACCTACTTTTATTTAAAGTGTGACAGGTTTTAGTGGTGTTTTGAGTTGGAGATCACCATTTTCCTGAAAATAGACCAAGTTACCCTATTTTGGGGGTTTTGGTGATAAAGGCTATGAAGGCTATGTGTGATGAAATCTGAGACCTCAACCAAGATGTGAGTAGATTATGGGAGTTTTTCCAAGACCTAAGTCTAGTCAGTAAAAATGTGAAAGACTAAGCTATTTTATTTTTTCTATCTTATCTTATACCATTTTACGAGAATGGGGGTGCCAATGTACGAGAAGATCTTTGGAAACTAGGCATGAAAAATGCAGGTTAAAGAGAATAGGGTGCCAAAATTATAGTACTCATTATCCCTTGGTCCTAGATTTTCCCTAAGTGCCCTAAACCTCATCCTCAGTGCTGGTATTGACCTTGTTTTCACTCCAAACTCTTCCTCGGTGTTGGTATTCAACTTGTTTTCACTCCTCCAAACTCTTCATTGGCGTTGGTATTGACCTTGTTTTAACTCCAAACTCTTCCTCAGCGCTGGTATTGACCTTATTTTCACTCCTTGAAACTCTTCCTTGGTGTTGGTATTGACCTTTCACTTCTCCAATTTGATGAGCTATATCCTGGTTTCGTTAGGTTTTAGAGTATGTTAATTCAATTGAAATTTATGGCACCATTTAGCTAGGTTTTAATATTCTACAATATAGTAAAGTATTTATTAGCTATATTTTACATAATAAACTATATAATTATTTGACTTATTATAATTATATATTATATTCTTTAACAAAATTATTAAATACATATAAAATTATTATAATTAATAATTAATAATAAGTATATTTTTATATAATACAAAATATAATTAATATAATATATATTTAATATAATAGTAATATTAGATTAAATTATATATAATATAATTATATTTATTATTATATAATAGTATATATAGGCTTTTACTTGATATTTTAGCGGATTTTACCATTGCACTATAGCTAGTTTACCATTAAATGGCAGTTGAAACTTGTTTTCCAATGACACAATAGTGATTTCCATACGTGAGATTTGTTTCAAGCTCAAATCTCACAATATATGTGCCTATTAGCTAATACAAAGAGAGATAGAAACTAAAAAGATAGAGAATGAGAGAAAGAGGTGAACTTAGGTAGGTAGGGATAGAGAGAGAGAGAGAGAAAGAGAGAGCATAAGAGAGAAATATAAGAGATACAAAGGAAAAGAGAGGGGGAAAAGAGAAACTAATTTTTGATTGGTTGTTTCATGTCAACAATCCAAGGATGGCATGTGTCCTTGGGGAGTTATGCTCAAGGTAGCATGCCATTTGATTAAAGATATAGTAATTCTCCTTTAAGACCTCTTCAATGTACCCATTGCACACTTAAGGAGACAAAGAGAAATAGAGGGAATAAAATATAGAGAGAGAGGGAGATAATGAGAAACATACAAATATAAAGGGAGACAAAGAGATAGAGAGAGGTAGATAGATAAAGAGATAAGGATGAATAGACAGAGATATAGGTAGGGTGATTGATATCTCTCCCTATCACTCTCTATCTCTCTATATCTACCACTATCTATGTCACTCCCTCTTCCCCCCTCTATCTATTGAGCTATCTCTCCCTCTCCCCCCTTTCTCTCTCATTCACTCCATCTCTCCCTCCATCTCTCCTACTATATATCTCTATCTCTATTTCTCTTTTTATCTCCCTCTCACTCCTCTCTCTATCTCTTTCTATCCATATCTTTCTCTACCTATATCATGATCTCTCTATCTCTTTCACCATCCCCTCTATCTCTCTATATCACCCCCTTTCTATGTCTCTCCCTCTCCCTCTATATATATTGAGTTATCTCTCCCTCTCTCCCTATCTTCTTCTCTCTCTCCCTTTCTACATATTGCTCTCCCTCTTCCCCTCTTCTTTCTCTCCCTTTTCTACTATCTATCTCTCTCTTCCTCTTCAACCTATCTCTCCCTCTCTCCCCCTCTTCTCTATCTCTCCTCCTCTACCTATCTATATCCCTTTCTCTCCCTCCCCCTCTCTATCTCCCCCTCTCTATCTCTCACCATCTCTCCCTCCTTAGCCCACCTATCCATCGACTCTCTATCTCCACCTATATTCCTTTCTCTTCCCATATATCTCCATCTCTCTTTCTCTTCCCATATATCTCTATCTCTCTCTCTTTCTCTTCCCATAATCTCTATCTCTCTCTCTTTCACCCCCTTTCTATGTGTCTCCTTCTCCCTCTATATATATTGAGCTATCTCTCCCTCTCTCCCCTATCTTCTTCTCTCTCTCCCTTTCTACATATGGGTGGCACTAGGAAACTCATGTAAAATATCTAAAAGTAACACTTATCTTTCTAATTTCAAGCCTTCTAAATATAGTGTTTTATTAAACTATAAGTAGATTATTGTCACCACTCTTCATTCCACATGAAATGCTAAATGTAGCAATTGTTTTGTTGCTTTTTTCAAGTTTCATTAACCAATATATTTAGTGGGTTGAATAAAGTTGTGTTATGACCCTTGGTATCTTTAAAATAATTAGACAATATTAGGAAGATCGGGAAGGGGAGAAAACTAAAATCCTTCAAAATAGGGATAGTTGTGGGTTTGTTGGTTTTCTTTGTATACTATATACTTAGTTCCTCTAGGGTAAATAAGTCACTGTAGAAATGAAAGATGTTTGATTATCTACCTAATATTGTTTTGTGTTTTTGAAATGGAAGAGATCTATTAACTCTATAGAAATTTCTTTATGCTAATGGTCAAATTATTAGACTATTTAGATCATTTTCTTAGTTGTGTATCCTAACTAATATAGAGTAAGATTTTTCATTTTAATTGACTACTACATAATAGTTTATGTTTTGAAAGAATTGTTTCCATTCTTTGTAGAACTTTTTTACATTCGAATACAAAACATATTTAATTTCACGCCAATATACTTCTTTCATAAATCATATTTGTTTAATAACTTAAAAGATAGTTAAATTGGAAAAGTTGTTTGGGTTAATTGCTAAATTTGATCTAAAAATGTTCAACACTTTAGATAAATTCAATTAGATATAGTTAAATTGGAGGTGTCATTTGTGTTAATAATTAAATAACATAATAATCAATTAAAGCAAGGGATATAATTCTAGATGTGTTTGAATTTAATAAATTACAAATTAAAATAGACATAAATTACTTGAAATAAATGCTTCATAACCCATCTAATCAAATCATAACCTATCAAAAAGGCAATAGGAATTTTCTAAAGAAAAGAACACTTGACCCAATCATAAGTGTATGGCCTTTGCAGAAAGGAGTGATCCACCTTAGTAATAGCAACTACCCCATCCAAAATTTGCTCACATTACACAAAGCCACAATGTTCCTCCAAGATAAGCCAATCAAATCCTACCTTATGTGTCCTAGTAATCAAATTGAATATGATTCTAAAAATGACATTGCGAAGGGTGATTGGTCTAAAAAATCTAAACGACTTTGCAATTATTTCACTACTATGATCAATTTGTCATACTATGATCAATTTTTCATCTTTCATGAAATTTCCCAAAACACTATTCATTATGATCATATGGAAATTTCTAGGAGAGCTACAATAGTTGTAACATCATGAATTAAAATTAAACATTAAAAAGTACATCATGAATTAATTATGTAATGGCATAAAATTTAAAAACATCATGAATTAATTATGTAACCACATAAGTCAAATATAATTCTATCAAGAAATTAATATCAAATAGATAATATAATCGCATAACTCATACATTTCAATTTCATTGATCTTCTTCTTCATCCAACTCTTTGTCTGTATCATCGATCTAGATTCAACATTGTAAGGATTGGTCATATCATCATCATCGTCATCATGATATCAGTTTAGATAATGTCATCATCCACACAGATATCATCTTCATGAACATTAACTCCTACATCATCATGATCTAGTTCCTCTTCTTCGACATCTTTGTCAACACATCATCAACTAACTGTTGATCTTGATCATCATCTACATCATCTTCTAGTTCTTGGTATCTTCTTCTTCCACCACATTATACTTTATCGGCCTTCCTCTTGGATCATGTCTAACAACAAATGACCAACCTGGTTTACCTAGAACCCTGAGTAAAATACCTACTCACATTGGCTTGGAAGAACATAGGGTTCATTTCTAGCTCGCTCGATCAACCTTGTATTAACCATGGTAAATCCATTATCATGTTCAATAATAGTTCTCTCAGGATCATTTTCATTCAATCGTAGCCTGTACCATAGGATGATGAACAAAATTAATTTAAAGGACTTAAAGTCACACTCAAGTATATCATCCAAAATCCCATAGTATCGATTTTCTAAGACTTCTGGATGTATGTCACTTCTAGATGAAACATTAGTCACTTGAAAGACTACAGTTAACCCAAAATCACAATTTTTCTTCATGTCATCCAACTTTTTGATTCAAAATTTATAACCATTGCACCACATAGCCTTGTGGTGAACATTCACCTATAATATGTCAAACATGTAAAAATTATTGCAATATCGTCAATTGATAAACATATTTATTCTTGGTCGAATGTATGCAAAGAAAAAAATATCAACATATATATACAGCAATATAATTGAAAATAATTAAATAATATGGGTGATTAATAAATTTATACATACCTTTTTATCTCTTAAACCATATGCTAAATCAATTTCCCTTGGTGTAACATTGGAATCTCCATTACAATGAGCTTATTTAACCAATGAAGCCACACCTTCCCATGTTAATGTGCAACCAAAGTGTTGACATCATTCAATCCATACCATCATCCAATCAATATTGTTTGCAATGTACAAATGTGGTGCATCCCACTCTTGACCAATTGTATCAAAAAAATTTGAAATTCATAAACGACGTATAATTAGTGGTGCAGGAGCACCTATACCTCATTCTCAACTTGTGATTATTTGAAGGTGGAAAAATGGTCAATATATAGAGTGATTATTTTGGATGTTTTTGTCTTGATTAAGGTCAATTAAGACCATTAGACATGTTCTAGGTGAAGTTTTGAGTTATGAGTTTAAGTCTTGCACTAAAGAGTTTTGTAGTTTTTTTAAGGAAATTTAGAGAATTTACATGTAAAAGGGTACAAGGTTAGTGTCATGTAAATAATAATGCTATTATCAAGCCACGAGCATGGTTTTAGATGAATCCTATGAGTTTCATGTAGTGATGTTAACAACCTTGAAATTAGTGTGTTTTATGTTTCATGTAATCATAAAAGATTAAAAATTTAGTTGTAAAGGTGGTTGTTCGGTATTTTAGGTGAAAAGTCCTTTAAAAGGAATAAATTGATCATTGTAAATGTTTTTTATGGTTCAAGATTCAAAATACAAGATCATGACATTCAAAAATCTATGTTTTTCTTCAATTTTTTTGTATTTTTCCTATTTTGCAGCACTGTACGGTCACATACAACCATATTTTGATGTGAAATCAATTTCATGTCATGAATATATGTGTTATATTTTATTTGAATCTGATTTGAGGGCTTAAGGAATTCATTTGATTTAGAAAGCTTCATTTCCTTGCATCCAACCCAATTACCATGTTTTTGAGGGTTTTGTAGTCCAAACATGATATCAAGGGGCTCTTACACTTTTTGTGATTAATTTAGATTGTGTAATGGGCCCCATGGATAATTTTGTAATTTTAGGATGCATGAATAGGGCATAGGATGAGAAATAAAGAATGTATAGTTGTTGTCCTCAAGAGTTTTGTGAAGAAAAGCATGTGAAATGAGAGGTTCAAGCCTAGGTTTCAACAAAATATGTATGGGAGATCTGATTTTATGAATTTTTATCCATTTTCAGACCTAATTGGTTGTGTCTGAATTGGTTTTGAGGTCTTGGAGGTTGTGGAAGTAGGAGATTCAATAAACCCTCATAATTTTGGCCTAAAACAAGGGTTTTCAGGTTTGGCAAGAATTTGGTTGTACAAGTGGAATATTTTTATGGATTTGGAGGTTTGGAGGCATAAAAATTACTTCCCTAGGATTTCATTAGAATATGACAAGTTTAAAGACTATTTTCTTTGTAAAATAGGCCTAATCAACCTAATCAACAAAACCTAGAAATGGTGATTTTGGTGATTTGGCCTGAAGGAATTGTACTTTCCCTTGAAGTATGTTTAATAACACCAAAATGGGTGTCTAAAACCATCAATTTTTTTTCTAGTGTTTTGGGAAAGTTTTGAGTTATTGGGCAAAACTAGGCTTGCACTGCTACAATGATTCAAGGAGTCAAAGTGTGAAATCTGACTTATATTGTTTGTCAAGCTTTGAGAGTTGTTTGGATTGTTTAAAGTGGTCATTATAAACTTGTTGGAATCCTCTTAAATGCAGGTTGATAGGCTGGTTGAGTTGATCCTCCCAAGTCTACATCAATTAGTTAATTACCATGGTATATGACCTTAATTTATAATTGATGTATATTGAAGATTAATAATTAAATAAGTACAATATACATAGAAAAAATGTAAAATTTATTCTAATTAATCTCCATTACCATATTATAATTACCTCTCACTTTCCTCAATCAGAGCCTTTCTCCATCAGGTACTCCCCTTCAAATTTGTTAATGGAGTTGGAATCCCAAATGCGATCTACATGGATCTTTGCTGCAAACTTAGGAAGATATTCAGTAATGTACACCATGGTCTGGTATACCATATATCCCTCCACCATAGAACCCTCAGGATGTGCTCTTTTTCTAACCAAAGCCTTCAAAAATTTCAAGTGCCTCTCAACCATCCACATTGACCTTGTGTGTACAGTCCACACAATTCAATCTCCTCAACTTGGTGTATGGGTAGTGTTCTTGTGCATTGAAAAATGTTGAAGGTAGATACTTTTGCATTTCAAACATTAGACGAGGAATTTTTCTCTTCCAATAATTTATATCTTCTTTATGGATTTATTTATATGACAACCATCTACACGTGATCCGAGGCACAAATATATTAACAAGATTTAACAAAAATATACAATATATTACATAACAAGTAAAACAAATAGAAATTATAAGATCTATACAAATAATAGAACAAATATCACTACTTACCTCATGTATTTTCCAAGATCATATATAACTTGCTTGACATTGTTGTCGAAGTTGTCTGGGAGAGATACAGGTAGAACATATTGCAACAATTATAAAATGATCTTTTCATGATTTTTCCAAAAGTAGTAAACATAATACATTGAAAAGTACATGTAGTATACAAATATATATATATATATATATATATATATAATATACTAGAATAATTACCTTAATGGAGGTATTCCAATTATGCATTTTCATCCTTGGCCCAAATTCACCTTTCTTTGTTATGATATTGTTTATGTTCGCAACAAATCTTGGGGGAAATCAAATTTTTCATATGACTTCTTTTATAGCATTGCTTTGATCTCCATTAATAACCAAGGAAGGGCACTTATATTAATTTGGTCTCCATCGCTATTTAATTGAATGACATTTTTCATTGCATGATTGGCTTCCTGAATGTCACTACAAATTTTGACATTTTTTTCTTTGTCATGCCTTCCATCCAATATTTTCCATAACATTTCTGTTATATTCTTTCTGATATGCATTGTATCAAACAAACACATAATTTTTAGCTGCTCATAGTAGGGCAACCTACTAAAATTTCTGGGATACCTTTTCATTCCCTGTGGAAGCTGGCCATTAATTCCTTGATGACCTTCATGAAGCATATAAGTTACATAAATTAACGACAATCATTTTCAATTACATCATGAGTAAACAAAACACAATATAAAAATATAAATTCCAAACATATCATATATTATAGATAAACAATTTGATCTAATGTATAACCTTGACGATTAATTCTATTATATTCCAACTTCCATAAGCGAGGTATCATTCTTTGTGGTTTTGATGTAGACTCTTTTTTCCCATTGAAAAAATGTTTTTCAGTAGTTCGATACTTATGATTTCTATGGAGGAAGTGCCTATACTCATCAAACACCTGCTTTCCTAAACTTTTTGAAAGATGATATTTCATCTTTGGACCACAAATTGGACATGCAAATTTTCCATTTTTTTGAATAATGTCCTTACCATAGATAACATTCACCACATGCTTGAAAGTGAATATGAACTTGAACTTGTGAAAAAAATAGTTAAAATCTTTGGAAAACATCTCACCTCAACCATTAGTTGTGCTTTACCTACAAGCAATGTCACAAGCCAAGGAGGAACTCAAATTCCTCCTCCCACAAAAATTACCTCAATACCTACATATACAAACCTTCAAGTCACAACATCAATTCAACAAGTTAGTAATGCGATCCCTTGGGTATTTTTGCTAGCATTCCTAGTTCCTATGTGGCATCACATGTTATATCTCCTACTACCTTACCACCCATAAACGTTCCATTTACTTGTCCTTCAAACACATACAATCCTTCACCATTCTCACTTCCATCCCTTAACACAAATAATGACCCTTTCATAACTCAACTCTTCCAAACCATTTCATCCCTTCAAAAGAAGATTTCCACCATTGATCAAAATCAAAATGGACCACCTACATATTATGTCAAAAGTAGCCTGTTTTCCTTGGATATATTGCGAACACTGATGCCACAAGGTGTAGAGGTGCCTAGATTTGAGAAATATGGAGGGAAGGGAGACCCTTCTAACAATGTTGATGCTTATAGTGACTTTGTCCTTGATGATAAAATTTTAGCTAAGATTTTTCCTAGGTCATTGAAAGATACTTCCTTGGAATGGTTCTCCTCATTACAGAGAAACTTAATTTGTTCATTCAATGAACTTGTTGAGGAATTTGTAAACCATTTCCAAGTGCATATGACCCCTAAGATGACCTTGGCCAATTTGATGAGATGCAAGAAAAAAGAAGAAAAGATAACTGAATTTATCTCATACTATCAATCACTTTATTCCCAAATCAATATGGAGGTCCCTAACCCTTTCCTTCAAAAGATGTTCATAGAAAATTTGAAAAGAAATATTCAAGGCAATCTCACCATGATGAAATTCCCATCCTTTTATGAACTTATGTACTATCCTCCGGGTGTGTGCAAGAAGTTGAGTCCATGAAACGTGGAAGTTTTTTTCCTTAGGCAAAAAATTGAAATCGGCATCGAACAAACGGGATCCCGATTTAATAAACGAGATCCCGATTTAATAAATGGTTAAAAATCAGGATCCCGTTACGGTTCAGGATCCCGAGCCTGAGACCAAACGGGATCCCGCTTTTTAAAAATCGGGATCCAATTTCCCGTCGGACTCCAAACCAATGTTAACAGAACGGGATCTCAATTTGTAAAATACGGGATCCCGATTTATAAATAACGAGATCTCGAGTTGTATAAATCGGGATCCCGTTTTATACTGTTATTTTTTTTTAAAAAACAACAGTTTTCACTTTTGCAAACGGGACCCTGAGTGACTTGGCGACAGCGACCCCAACAGCAACTATAGGTACCTCACATAAACACCAATTCTTTGCATTTTTTTAGTTTGAATTGAAATTTTAAAAGAAATACGTTAATTTAGCATTTTTTTTAATTTATGTCACGTTTTAATCATTTTTTTAATTGTTATATTAGATTTCAATAATTGTCAAATTAGACAAAAACTTGCAATGAAATTTAAACGTTTTTTAATAAAATTGAGAAAAAAAACATTGAATTGTGTGTTAGAAACAAATTTTAACTTTTAAATCTTAAATTGATCAATTAAACCCAAAAAAATTTGATTTTGAAAACCTTAATTGAAACAAAACAAAAAAAATTGCATTTCAAAACCCTAGAGATCAAAATGAAATAAAACATCGCATTTACAAATCCAAATCGAGCTTTTTGAAACCCTGAATTCAAATCAAACGAAAAAAATTGAATTTGAAAACCCTAGTTTGAATTGAAACGAAAAAAATTCATTAAAAACCCTAATTGTTTAAAACTGTAACCCTAAATTGAATTGGAACAAAACAAATTGTTAAAACCCTAAATTGAATCGGAATAAAACCAGTCTACATTGCTTAAATAGTTTTAAATTTTATTTGTTTGTATGGCAAATTATATATATTAAACTTAGTCAAACTTTTAAATTATAATTAGATTAGAAATCAATATGTTAAAGAGAATGTATAAAAATTCATAAAGTTTATCTCTTTCAATGTTTGGTTTGCAAATTTAGCAATAAATTCTAAATCAAAGAACATCGCATACCATCCCAATTGACATCAATCCTGTAACTCTAAATTATGCTAAGGGCTACCCAACCCTCACCCTAAGTTTGCCAAACCCCAGACCCCTAAACGTGAAAATCTAAAACCTATAACACTCAAAGCATTTGAAATTATGAACCCTAGACTTAATTCCTTTCATTGGATATAAATTTAAAACGTGTGGGTTCAAATGTCAAGAATGGGTCAGCCTGGCAGGATTTCAAGAAAACGATTTGGTACATCTAGAATGCCATAAAAGTATAATTATAGCAATTCCAATTGGAAACACTTCCAGATACACATATATCCTAGATAATAATCCACCCATCCTCAATCATAATGGATTATTTGGCAATTAAGAGAGATTCAATTTAACCATAAAATTACCTATATTTTGATACTATATAGATTTATGTGGAAGGATAGAAATGCATCAATATGCTTTGTGCCATATTTTATGAATATTAATATTTAAGAAAAATCTAGATAAGATTGACCCAAGTAGATGATTTATGTAAGGGCTTTTTAGTGAACAAGTGACACACCATGGAGATAGGGATGGTATTTAAATTCTTATTTATAAATATAGTGTACCCCCTTTAAATTTGTATTTGGTTTTTATAATGAGTTGAAATTATCAATGTGTTACATAAAAGAAATTTGTGCTGAGATATATTTAAATTAGATAATAAAGATATAGTTATATAAAATAGGGAATCCAACATGAGGAATAAACCTTTAATGTGCCATTGCACCACTCATGCTACTGATTTTAGTGTATGATCGCCTAAGAGGGAATTAAAGCCAGCTCCCGGAAAAACAAAGATCTAACACCATTTTTAATGGGGTTTTATGTGTGCAGTCCACCATGCTTTGAAGGAGAATGTAAGATAAGCAGATTGTGGATATATTTGAAATCAAAGAAAATAAAATATGGAATAGATATATATTTTAAATGATTTTTAATCCTATCTATATTAAAACTGTAAGGACACTCTCATGCATACTAATGCATTTAATTTTCATTATGTCTACTAAATGTTGCTATATTTATTCATTGTTGTAATTAAATTATAGGGCTCAATGTGTAATCTATTTTACATCAAATTTTATAGTAGACTTATAATCCTAGAATGTTTGTAAATTTAACAGCTAACAAATAACTTGATAAGTGCAACTAAAAACCAAAAAAATGTGGTTTGATTTATCTCCATTAGGCTGGAAAGCTAAAAAATCTACTAGGTTTATCCCTGTTAGGTTGATAACCCAAAAGTGTAGCTTAATAAACTTACAAGTGGTGAAAACTCACAAAAGCACTAGAAACTAATATTTGCAAAACTACCCTTGACATATCAAAAAAAGCCAAAGGTCACCATATGTCATACCTGTATAGGTTGTATAGTTATATTGGATACCTTATAGTATCTCCTATTGGTTAAATACGTTTGAAGATGACATTAGCGACACATCCCTACATTTATATGAGATATATTATTAACATGTCATGTTACACATATGCTAAGATACTCAAATATGGATAAGGAGAACTAGGGAATATATATTAGAAGAGAAATATATACTAAGCTATCCAATATTATATTTTTGTACTTAGTGTAGAAGAGAAATTCTAGACCAAGAATGCAAGTGCAAACTCAATACTCTACTTCTAATGAAAGGTAAATAAAATAATGAAAGATTAGAGAAGCATAATATGTTCCATAACATTCTTTTATGGCTCTAAATGTATGTGTTGAAGTTGCTCTTTGGTTCTCTAATGTGATAACATATACATACAAATTTTATCATATGGAAACATTTGGGGATGTCATTATTTTATAGAGTTGAGGGGAAAGGAATGGAGGACTAGGTTCTTTTGGAATCGAGGACTAGAATCATGAGAGAATTTTTGAATTTGAATTTGAGAGGGAAGAGAGAATTAAATGTAGGTGGTTGGGTTGATGGAGGGCTTGTGTTGACTTGATTAGGTAGATGGGAATAATTGAATGCTAATTTGAGTTTGGATTGAAGGTCTAAGTTGGAAATGAATGGCTATGATTAGTCTAATTGATTTGATGGCTAGGATAGATTATTAATTTCATTTTAGATTTGATGAAGTGGAAGTAAGTTACATTAGTTTGATTTTGGATTGGTGATTTGGAATTATTTTAATTTTAAGCTATGGATGTGACATGATTATCCCCTTAATGGTTGATTAAAAGTTAGGATTTGGGGATTTTAGCTAATTAAATAATAAACTCTAAAGTCTAAACCGTAAACCCTAAAG